>JADDOH010010940.1:0-44623 GCA_016648135.1 Agrypnia vestita | reverse complement strand
CACGAAGAAAGACAGTTACCCACTACCACGTATTGATGATACCCTGACTACATTATCTGGCTCACAATGGTTTTCGACTCTGGATCTCAAAAGCGGGTATTGGCAAGTGGAACTTTATTCCGATGATAAAGAGAAAACAGCATTTTCCACGAGCGCGGGATTGTATCAATTTACTGTCATGCCGTTTGGATTATGCAATGCACCGGCAACGTTTGAGCGTTTGATGGAGCTGGTGTTAAGAGGATTAACCTGGAAAACGTGTCTCGTTTATCTGGACGATGTTATGATTATCGGCCGTAATTTTGAAGAACATTTGGAAAATCTCAAGGAAGTGATCGGACGATTTCAGAATTCACACTTGACACTGAATCCAAAGAAGTGTACTTTATTCCAGAAGCAAGTTAAATTTTTGGGCCACGTCGTATCCCAAGAAGGGATTCAGACAGATCCGACTAAACTAGATGTCATCCGGGATTGGCCTCGTCCTAAAGATCGACACGAGTTAAGAAGCTTCCTTGGATTAAGCACTTATTATAGGCGATTTATCCAAGGGTTTGCAGGAATAGCTAAGCCTCTGCACCAGCTGACTGAAGAATCGAACCCGTATTCATGGAATGATAAAGCTGAAATTGCATTTCAGGAATTGAAAACGATGCTGTGTTCGAGTCCTATATTAGCATTCCCTCGCCAAAAAGGACAATTCATACTTGATACTGATGCAAGTAATATCGGGATAGGTGCCGTACTCTCCCAAGAACAGGACACCCAAGAGAAGGTCATCGAGTATTACAGTAAAGTGTTGTCGAAACCTGAGAGAAACTACTGCGTCACCAGAAGGGAACTTCTCGCCATTGTCAAGGCCTTGGACCATTTTCATTGTTATCTCTATGGACGAAAATTCCTCGTAAGGACCGACCATGCAGCTTTAAAATGGTTATTAAATTTGAAGAATCCAGAAGGACAACTAGCTCGTTGGATTGAAAAACTTCAACAGTACGATTGTAACATAGAGTATAGGCCAGGAAGAATACACCATAATGCGGATGCCCTCTCACGAAGACCATGTACCTCGTCGTGTACACATTGTGACAAAGCTGAAACAAAAGATGAGTCTTCAGAAGTTAAACGGCTGTTGGTAACGATGGAAGACAACTGGAGCCCAGAAAGAATTCGGGCAGATCAAGAAGAAGACGAAAGTATCGGTCCAATCCTGCGTTGGAAAGAAACTAATGAGCCTCGTCCCGGGTGGCATGTGGTGGCAGCCGAGGGACTAATTTTAAAGGCCTTGTGGGGTCAATGGGATTCCCTGAGAATTGAAGATGGCCTCCTAAAGAGAATATGGGAAAGTCCAGACGGAAAAACAATTATTAGACAGACCATAATTCCTCGATGTCGAGTAAGCAACGTATTACTCGAGATTCACGGAGAAATATCCGGGGGACACTTTGGAGTCAATAAGACTTTAGCCAAGGTTCGAGAACGCTTCTACTGGATAAAAAGTCGGGAGGATGTCGAGAACTGGTGCCGGAAATGCGACGTCTGCGCCGCGAGCAAGGGACCGAGGACGCGAAGTCGTGGTGCGATGCAGACCTACAACGTTGGTTCTCCATTCGAAAGAATCGCCATCGATGTGGCCGGTCCATTTCCCATGACTGACGACGGAAATAGATACATTCTGGTTGCGATGGACTACTTCAGCAAGTGGCCCGAAGCTTATGCCATCCCAAACCAAGAGGCGAAAACGGTAGCAAGAGTGATGGTAGAAAATTGGATATGTCGTTTTGGGGTACCACTAGAACTCCATTCCGTTCAGGGGCGAAATTTCGAGTCAGTAGTCTTCCAAAATATTTGCGAGCTATTGAAAATAAATAAGACCAGAACGACACCACTGCATCCCCAATCTGACGGCATGGTTGAAAGGTTTAACAGAACTATGGAGCAGCATTTAACAAAGGTCGTCGGTAAACAGCAACGTGACTGGGACCGACATCTACCCTTATTTTTAATGGCCTATCGTTCAGCGATTCATGATACAACAGGGCACTCTCCAGCAAGTGTAATCTTTGGGCGAGAGGTACGATTACCTTGTGATTTACTTTTTGGGTCACCCATGACTATCAATGGCGAAGAAAGTTACACGGATGGGCTCAAAGAAAGAATGGAGAGCGTTCATGAAGATGTTCGGCTTAGGATTAAATTTGCAACAGATAAGATGAAAACACGATACGATCTAAACCGAAACGGAGCTGGGTTCAACGTTGGGGAGCTGGTTTGGCTGTATAACCCGATCCGGAAGAAGGGAATCTCACCAAAGTTAATGGCACCCTGGGAAGGCCCTTATAAGATCATGAAACGGATCAATGATGTCGTATACCGAATACAGCGAAACCCAAGGAACAAAATGAAAGTAGTTCATTTGGATCGGTTGACCAAATACCATGGAGACAATAATGAACCTGTTCGGGACGAACAATATCGAGAGAGGGAGGCTGTGTAACGAGCTGTTCGTTGACATTTGACAGTTCCATAGAAAAGTGTCATACATAGATAACATAATAATAGTGTCACATGCGCAGAACGGCGGGCCGGTATGCCCAGTGGTTGAAATAAGAACTAACATGATTAAATAAATAGCGAAGAAATAGAAGGGTTCTTACCCGAGTAGAAAAAACAAAAGAGAGCTGTTCTTTTGTGTTTGAATAAAAAATAGCAGTAGTATTGCGTTGCAAGCGATTGTAAAATGTGAGAGATAATGTACAAGCGATAATAAAAGATTTATTTTACGAGTTGTGCCATTTCATTTTTCGAGCGAGCCACGCCACGTAACATTCCGTCATCCAAGGTCACGCACAAAGTGCGCGGGAAATACGATTTATTTTTTTCGATTTTCGATTTATTTATACACGTATATACAAATATATACGATATGTTTTGCGATATTTGTCAGTTTTTGTTGGTTTATGATTCAATTGAATAATAATAGTGATTTATTAACAAAAATACACGCAATTTTGTTGCGTTTATTTGAAATATGTGTGTGTGAAAGTGTATCATATTTATGTGTTATGAGTGCGATGTCCCGTCGTGTGCCGTGCCGTGCAACAAAATATATCACACAGAAGAAGATTATTATTATTAATAGTAGTGTTGTCTCTAATAAACAAAAAAAAAATATTATTATTTTTCAGAAAATGTTGCGCTGGCAACATTATGGAAATTCAAAAAAAGATTATTTTTTTTACTTAAATGATAAAAAAATCATTGCATTTCGACACTTACGATAAAATAATATGAATGTGTGTGTGTTTTTTTTTAATATACGCATGTTTTCATGGTTTTTTCGTAAAAAGAAAAATCACAAAAAAATTCAGAAAATTTACGGCCCACAACAAGTTAATACGTTTTTCAAGGGACCAGCAAATAATAACTTATTAGGCGTGAAACATATTAAAAGTGATTTCAACTTTTTCATATATTATTTACACTTTCTAATTTTGTGTTTTAATTAAATTTTCTTTTATATAATATGACAATTTAAGGACATTTTATTTTAAAAAAATTAAATTTGTAACATTAAATAATATAAATTTGTAAAATATCACCTATGTAAATAGTACCCTAGGTTCAGAAAATAATAAGAACTACCAAAACAATAAAAAAAATTAGCACTGTTATAAAAATATTTTATTAATAACCACACTAAAAGGAAACCATAAAATAATTTATGTAGGTAGGTATTTCACTACCTATGTACAAACCTTGATTTTAAAAGAAATTATACAAGTTATCTAAATTACTATTGCAAAAAAAATACCTATCTTAAACTAATAATATTATTAAAGGAAAAATCAATCAGAATTTAAATATAAATCGGTGTATATTGACAAAACATAAACCTCACGAATACGAAAAAAAATACGAAAATAACCTGTATCTACTTCCCCTAGCTTGGTAAAGATTGCACATTTGTAAAAAAGAACCATTGTAAATAGTATTCTACTTGACTTTATTTTAAAAATGTATCCCTTTTGATGATTTCTACATAATTTAGATGTTCATTCAACATATTGCCTTGAGCAAACTGAATGGGGCAAAGTCCAAAAAACCCGCCAATTCAGGGGCAAACTCGGCGAACTTAACACAATAATACATTAAATAATATTCTTTTGAGATTATTAACGATTTTCTTTATTTTAATTTTGTTTGATTTTACGATATGTACCTTAATGTTTTCCCGGGCGCAAAGAATATTCGTGATATTTTTTATTGTTAAATCAAATTTGATCCGTTTTTGTAACTCAATTAGAAAACAATCGGAGATATTACGTAATTAATATTCCCGATTGTTTCCTCGAAGAAATACAACCAAAATGAGAACAATTTCGTTTACGCGAATTAATTTTGCACCGACGTTGATTGATTTTGCGATTGCGACTACTTATATAAAAAATTATCATAAATAATCGCCGGATAAATTTATTTATTATATATTATTTCACTTGTCAGTATTCAACCTTTCTGTTTTGTTTTATAATTTTATCAATAGATTTCCAAATATCTTGTTGTTCAAGAGACAAGTTTATTAATGGATAAACGCTAACCGTCAATCGTTTTATTTTATTTCTCAAGAAACTTATCAAATCAAGCTAATCAAAACTAAACTGGAAGTAATGAATGGCTCCCAATAATATCTACGAAAATAAAATTTCAGCATTTTAATGAAAATAATTTAAAAACAGATTTATTTTTTAAGAATGAAATGAGCACGGAGTACAAATAATCAAAGAATAATTAATACAAGCAAGTTTTAACGATTATTTGCGCTGATCACCGCTGACTGTAAACACGTAACTCGCCAGTCGCGTATGCCGACAATCGCGCGAATATTACTTTACGATATACAGTTGCCGGAAAACTTCTTGAAATTCTTTGACGTGGCGGGGGAACGCGCAGAAGACGAAATTTGGGTCTCGTTGGTGGAAAGGTAGATGCGCAAACTTCCCCCCACTACGCCGTAGAATTTCAAGATGTTTGCCGGCTACTGTACGAGTACTTGAATTATAAATTGAGTAATTTAAGTGATTAAATTAAGTCTTTAAACTCAATTTGTTTAATTAACATTGTACGTCCCGTGACTTCACGCGACGTGAGACCAGCGCCACATTGCACAGACCTTCCGTTGCAGATCTTCCGCGGCGGGACGCCGCTACATTTTTTCCATCATATAATACCACTTATCAAACGTACTGCGCGGACATTCGACGAAGTCACGCGACCGCGACATCTGCGTAGTGTGGCGCTGGCCATTGTTTCACCGAATTTTTTGGCAGTTATTTCACGCGTTTGAAATGATGTTGAATGATTTTAATGAGCTAAACAGACGCAGGAAGCAAGGCAATCCAATAAATAATTAAAAATAAAGAGTATAATCGATATAAATACTTGAAAATTTTAATTGAATTCCGGTATATTTTTGACGTTAAATATTGATGAAAATGAAACAAAATATTACAGTAGTGGGGAAAAGGCATCTGGAATTGTAAATTATCAGGTGTACCTGCTAATACAATTGTGTATTCTCAGAAATGGATTTTTCTGTCAATAAAAATGTTTGCATAGTTAAGAAAGAAAATAAATCAAAAATTAGTGTCACCAATGCAGCTCTGGGAGTATTATAGGAGTATATTTGAAAGCCAAGCATTCTTTGTTTATATTGGGGATTAAGTTTTATTGTCTCGCCTTTTCAAATAATACAGTTTTTGTCAAACTACTTTTATGGCTCTGCAAGAATTATCTATTATAAGCTGCCCATTTTGTGAATTTTGAGATTTATTTGGGTTAATTGTTTTATTAGCCTATTCAAATACTGCAGCCTTTTTTCAGGGACTAGAACTTTTGTGACATCCAAAACCACTTAATTTTTATTGCGCCCATTTTTTATTTTTAGGAATATTGAACAAAATTTCATCTTGAAAAACGTATTATGAAGATTTATTTGTATGAATAAATTGAGTTCAGCTAAAAATATTAGCACTACTTAGGCGAGAAACGAAAATAAGCGGGAAACGTATTAAGCCTAAAAAAAATATCAGATTTGTATGGGACTTTTTCGGGACCGCAGAATTTAAACTTATTTAGCGGGAGAACTTATTAAAAGTGAATTTATTAAGCAAGTTTCACTGTATATTAGTTTGTAAGCCTGAAATAAGAGGTATTGACAATTATTTATGATAAAAAGAAAAAAAATTGTGATTTTCATGTGCCTTCTTTTCTAATTAAGAGTTCAATATGTTCCTCAATAGAATTTTAATTAAAAACAAAACCATTCTTTACTAAATTTTACCATTGTGAATTATTTTATTCGGGAGTCCCACAGACGTATAACAGGTGGTTGTGTAACAAAAATATATGCTAGGTGGTTAAGGGTTAAGTCAATAAATATGTTAGTGAAATAAAAATTCACTCAATGATATGAGCACCAGCTTTTATTATTCAAAATTCCTCAATAATATGTATTTGATAACTCGACAGAATTTATGTTATCAATTTAGTGCATGTGTGCATCCAATTGTACGATTGCGCTAATCATTGCGAAAAAATTTCTGTGTTCACTTTATGATCATTTTTCCATAAATATTCTCTGCTATAATAGCTATTTAATTTGTAATGCTTTCAGCTGATTGGCCAGCAGTAGAAGCAGCACTCATGTGCGGAGCCAATGAATCTGAAGGGGGTGGATCTGAGAGCCCGTCGCACAACCAATCGGGAACCACATTACTTGACAAGTTTACACATGCTCTTATTGTTAAATGCACCAATGAGGTGAGACTAATTAATTTTTCATTCTTTAATATTTTAAGGAAGAAAGATTTTTCTTCAGTTTTTAAATATATTTTATATCATTTCTTTTTCCTGATGAATTATGGACATAATTTTACTGATTTTTTCTGACGTTCACAGATGCTAGATACACTGTTGATGACACTCATCAGGGAACAACAGAATGACTCCATCTCTGGACGGGCAGATAAAGCCAGAACGGTTGCACGGCGTTTTGTTCGCTCCGTTGCACGCATATTCGTCATATTCAGCATTGAGATGGCACCTGGTGCCGCCAAAAAAAGAGGGTAAGAAAATGAAAAATATGATTATAATTATCCAAAAGCAAAAGTTTCACTAAAACGGTATTTTTTATATTACCTTTTTACATTATTTTTTACCATTCTGGTAATACTTTATTTGGGTACCCTTAATTCTTTTCTAAACTGAAGCTGTATTCTTATACAAATATTTCTCCCATTTCAGCCCACTGTCAGTATCCCAGTCCTTGGAGAGGTGTCGTAGAGTGTTCTGCTCCTTATCGCGATTGGCGGCCGAGGAGCTGTGCGAAACGGCCGATGCGCTGGTGGCTCCTGTGCGACTGGGTGTGGTACGCCCCACAGCCCCTTTCACCCTAGCCTCGAGTTTCGTGGACGTCATCAATGGCACGGAGGACCTTTTCTCTGTAGAGCCCCTGCAGTCTAGGAGATATGCGTAAGTGTTGTATAGTCACATTTGTATGCCAATTGCTGTTGCTAGGCCCTATGGATGGCTTGAGGAGTCGCCGCATGACCACAACCAGTGTTTCCTGAATTGATAAAACAGAAACAACTGTATCAAATATTATGTCCGTTACCCTTTGTGCAATGTCAACAGTTTTATCTGATGATTTTATAGGTGCACCCACGTAAAGGTCACCAAGTTAAAGGCACGGGAACGCCGGGCAATCAACCCGATGATGAATTCACAGATCTCAACCATACAGTGAAAAAGCGGACGAACCGACACACAGACATGGCAAGAATGCTGCGTAGACAAAGTCAATGTACAGCAGGGTACACGAGTTCCCGAGGTATGCCACCGTGCTGTCAGCATACCTACACACACGCAGCCAGACTTAAAGAAACTTCTTTGTTCGCAAATCATATAAAAAGCAGCAAATGCCCTATACGGGCATGTCAGTCTTCGAGGACCCCCCGGCGTAGACCGGAAACTCTCGCCCTTCGAGTATCTACCATTGTCTTGTAATCGTACCTATGTATAACTTGTAACTGTTTTATTGAGATAATAAAATCATCAAGCATTCTACGACTTCGGAGAATCCTGTCACATGACGGGTGATGACCCTTAAAAGCAGTTTCTCCAAATCCGTCACGCACATCACCTTCAAAATTAATTTTTAAAAAAACAATTTCGTATAGTAAAAACAGCCATTGTAAATTATGTACATTTTTTTTTTAATAAAGTAAAATAGTTAGTTTTATTAACACATTGAATAAAAATCTTCAACCACAGTACACTGAAATCATAATTTAGCAAAAAACTGACATTTGGTAGGATGGTCTAAAGGTGACATGATTTTGAATATATTAAAAAATAGAAAATTTGTGTGAATACACTTGTAAAAAGTCTAATAGCGGTCAAATGCACATAACCCTGATGTGACAAGGAAAAATTTCAAGTAAAAATACTTCTTGGTGGTCCTTAAAAAGTTAATATTATCATGAGATTTTAGAAACAATGAGAAATGTGTATAATCGAAAGCGTTCCGAAAATTCTGATTGTTTGCACGACAATATTTAACTTGTTGAGGGCCTAAAAATTCCAAAGCAACATATAGGCAAGGGCCGGAAATTTTCTGAATTTTTTGTGATTTTTCTTTTTACGAAAAAACCATGAAAACATACGTAAATTAAAAAAAAAAACACACATTCATATTATTTTATCGTAAGTGTCGAAATGCAATGATTTTTTTATCATTTAAGTAAAAAAAATAATCTTTTTTTGAATTTCCATAATGTTGCCAGCGCAACATTTTCTGAAAAATAATAATTATTTTTTATTAGAGACAACACTACTATTAATAATAATAATCTTCTTCTGTGTGATATATTTTGTTGCACGGCACGGCACACGACGGGACATCGCCCTCATAACACATAAATATGATACACTTTCATACACACACATATTTCAAATAAACGCAACAAAATTGCGTGTATTTTTGTTAATAAATCACTATTAGTATTCAATTGAATCATAAACCAACAAAAACTGACAAATATCGCAAAACATATCGTATATATTTGTATATACGTGTACAAATAAATCGAAAATCGAAAAAAATAAATCGTATTTCCCGCGCACATTGCGCGTGACCTTGACGATGGAATATTTGAATTTCGATTGCACAACACGCGATCGGGGTGCCATCTATGACAATTCTATACGATTTTGACGGCAGAAAAACTTCTGTTTTGATTGTTGATTTAAAATATAATCCGTGATGTTTTTGAATTGAAAATGGAACGACGGGTCACAACAGGATTTCTCTATTGGGAAAAAATTAAGTTTTTCAAATTCGATACGCGGCCGTCGATAAATAATTTATTTTGTGCCTGTCGGATATATCCGACGCGGCCCCTGGGGACAGTCGCGCTCCGTCGGATATATGCGACGCGGCCCCAGGCTCATTAAAAGAAAACATTTCTTATAAATTGCTTTCCAGCGACCCGCAAAGGCATAGTCTTGTTTTGACAGTTGGTTAATTCATAAAAATAAGCAAACAGATGAATAAAGAGTACCCTTGTGTGGAATATTCAAATGAGCAATATAATGCGGAAAAAACAAACGGGAATAGAGTTCCAATCAAGATAGTGTTTAGTTGTGTATTAAATAAAAGTTTAATTGATTTTATTGTTTCGTTTGGTTCCCACCCAAACCACGAACCCATTAGAATAGAATAATGAATAATTTGTCTACTTACAGTGATCCGTCTCTCCTCGTGTCTGCTCCTGAGCTAGAGGAGGCCGGCTCCACCGAAGGCGCCGGTGCTGAGGAAGAAGGGTCGGATGGGGAAGGGGAGGGAGAGGGCTCTGGACAGGTGCCCCCGCCTGCTCCGGCTGCACCGCCTGCCCAGCCACCGCCCGCCCCCCTCCAGGACCACCCGGCACCCTCAGCTCAGCAGCAGGATGATGCCAATGATAGGAGGTGAATACTGCTTGCAACAAAAATCTAGTCAGAATATTTTGAGCATGTCCAAATTTTTCAAGAACACAATACTGGATTCTATCCCCAGGGGGACATCATTGATCAAGATATATATATAGATATCTCATACAGACGAAGCTATATTTTTTATATGAGAAAGTAGTTGGGGAAGTCTTTTTGGGTGTTCATAGGGCTTACGACCTATCGTACAGCTGGCTTAAGTGATCACTTTACACAATGTAATGTTCACCATTTCCACCCATCTATCAAATTTGTAGAGGTTGTATATATGTATAATGTGGTTTCCCAAATATTTTAGTTATTTTTTTTAAATAAAAGCTTTTTTGCGTTGCTCTGAAAAGAGTATATATTTTATTAACAAAAGAACATAATATTTGACATTAAAATTTAAAAATAATAAAAGTACACATCATACCTGAAAAGGAACAATATTTAAAGCTATTATTTTATATTTGAAACTTTATCAATTATTAATTATGTATTATTCACCGGTATATTATAATTTTCTCAATAGGTTGATTGTCAGTTGTTTGTGAAAAATTTTCACACAAATTAAATTATTCCATTTTAACAATTCAAATTAAATGAAGATCAATAGGTACCTACCGATCTTCATTTACATATGTTTAACTCACAGAACTTGTTTCGTATGCGAGTTGTATTTTTACTACCGCCACCTGCAATCCAAAGTTTTTTCATTCCCGTAATCCAATACAGATGTCACTATTGATAATGGGATATCTATATTTTGATTGGAGTTTTTAAGCAATATCCTTTATATCGACGGCTCCTTATCGTAACCCACAAATTGACGATTTTTAGTTTTTTGTGTATTTCATATGTATTTAATTATATCTTTATTTCCAAGAAAGAAAAAAATATATTTTGCAATAAATAACATTTTTTCGGACGTATTTTATCGTATCTCAAACAATCACATATTTTTTACGAAGTATACTATCGTATGTAACACTTACGATAATTTGTGTTGGAAAATAACATAAGATAATTTTATCGTATGTAACACTTACGATAACATACGTTGGAAAATAACATAAGATAATTATCGTATGTAACACTTACGATAATATGCGTGAGAAAATAACATAAGAAAATTATCGTATGTAACACTTACGTTATTTTACGTCGCATCTTTTCCAAAGTAAAATGTTGTAAGTCATTTATACGATATTTTACGTCGCGTCTTTTCCGAAGTATAATATCGTATGTGCATTTCTACAAAAACTTTTAATAATTTCGACTTTTTTGTGATTATTTATGAAACTACAGTATAAATTAAAATATTGAAATGAAATTTCAAAAAAATTGGGCAATATTTAGATTTATACCGGACGAAAATATGTTCAAATCCTCCTCCTGTAAAATTGAATTTTGTGGGTTATGATATTATACGTAGGAGCCGTCGATATATATATATATGGGATTCACACAAAGGTTATTGCTGATAGTATCTTATTCTACTTGTAATATATAATATTTTCTTCCAGTATGCACGAAGAGCTGACCCAGGAGATAGTTGGCGATGCTGAGTCCGAATCTGAACTGGACCTGCTGGCCGAGGCTGAGACAGAATCGGATTCAGATGACCAGGATAATCCCGAGTCTACCCAGAGATCAGTTCAGACTGGGGCCACCCAGGGCTCTGACACCGGTTGGTGCATTATACTTTTCCAATCCACATGATTAAAAAATATTACAATATTGATGGTCTTTTTGTTTAAAATCAGACATTTTTTAATGAAAAATAAATATAGTAGTGTCTTACTAATCAGAATCTGCATAGTAAAACAATTCCCCAATTAGGTCAGGTTAGCGAGGTTCTAAGTGTTAATATAAAAATAGCCCCTCTCTCATAAGTGAATGTACCCTACAGGTATTGCATCTTTACTAATATTCCCTGAGGAGGAATCAGGTGACTCAACACAACCAGAAGACGAAGATTCCGAGGCTGGAGAAACAGATGAGCATGACCGAGACGCCGACATGTCCCCCGCTGATGGCGGCGGAGGAGGTGCCGGTGGGGAAGGGGGCATCGATCGCAGGGGCGGCGTGTCGGGAGGTGGGGCGCCACGTTCCAACCTAGCGCCTCAGAGCATGCAGTGGGCAATACGGTTTGTATTAAATATTAGGTCCTTACATATGAAATTGGCGTTTAGTATGGGAGGAACATAAAGCCGATTTTTTTTTATTATAATACATTTATTTAATCAAAGTATGTACCATTGCTATCTATGCACTTTTGCCATTTCATAGGCAGTTCATCGATCCCTTTACTAAAAAAAACATTCGGACGGGAATCAATAATATCTTTGAAGGCGGTTTGGACTGCCCCATCGGAGTTGAATTTTTTCCTTTGCAAGAAGTTATCCAAATTTCGAAAAAAATGGTAATCTGTTGGGGCAAGGTCCGGAGAGTACGGTGGATGTCTTAGACATTCCAATTGAAGCTCCTTTAATTTGGTAGCCGTCTGTTGTGCAGTGTGTGGTCTAGCGTTATCATGAAGCAGCAGTGGCCTAGAGCGATTAACCAGCCTCGGTTGTTTAGCAGCTAGCTTTTCCATCATGGTTTGCAGTTGCTGACAATAGACATCTGCCGTAATCGTCTGGCCAGATTTAAGAAAGCTGTAGTGAACGACACCAGCATAGTCCACCAAACGCTCACAAGTAACTTTTTTGGAGTCAATTTTCGCTTAGGGCATGGTGTGGCTGGTTCGGCAGGGTTCAGCCATTGCGATGAGCGCTTCCGATTATCGTACAGGATCCACTTTTCATCACAGGTAATGATTCGATTTAAAATCCCTTCATTATTGTGCCGGTTGAGTAATGCAACGCAGCAGTCAACGCGCGTTTGTTGATTTGCTTCACTCAATTCGTGAGGTACCCACCTTTCAAGCTTTTTCACCTTACCAATTTGCTTCAAGTGGATTAAAACAGTTTTATCACTAACACCGCAGCCTGCAGCTAACTCGGATGTGGTTTGCGATGGATCCGCTTCCACAATAGCCTTCAATTCTTCATTATCAACTTTGGTCTCCGGCCGTCCACGGGGCTTGTTCTGCAGGTCGAAATTTCCAGAACGAAAACGTTGGAACCAAAAACGCACTGTGTTTTCTTTTGCGGCACCGTCGCCATACACATCATTAATCCTTCGAGCCGTTTCTGTAGCACTGGTGCCACGGTGGAACTCGTACTCGTAAATAACGCGATATTTCAAGTTTTTCATTTTGTAAACTGAGTGACGCAAAGAAAAAAACAGTTGAGGAAAAAACAAATGAATTATAATTTTCAAAACACAAATACATGAGTAAATAGCTGTATAAATTTGGATTTGGAATTTCTAACCAAAGAGAAGATATTTGAGATCAAATTTGCCAGTACGGCAAAACGCCAATTTCATATGTAAGGACCTAATATAATCTACATAACTTTTGATATTTTAACTGCCACAAAAAAGTGTTATGGTATACAACGATGTTAACCATCCAGTTTTAAACATCTCTCATAGAATGACATTAATGGCAATCTTTAAGTCCTGATTTAATTAAATGTGAAATGATTTATAAAACACATACACAGAATTATTCTAATTCTGACAATTTCTACAGAAATCATAGAGAAGCAACGAGATCAGGCGGCGTCCGACTTGCTAGCGGATCTTCGCTGGTCTTTATAGATCCATCTTCACTGAGAAGAACTGCGACAGCTGCTCACGAACCTCACTCCACAGCCACCACAGCCAGCTGTCTGGCCAGAGCTTTTGGTAAGGAATATCACGCAATATTATATAGACCCCAACGTCAAATTATTTGGACCGTGTTTGCTAAACAATTTATTTAAAAATTAATTCAAAAACCATCGTTGAAGTCTTAGATCTGTACACATTTCCCAGCCAATTTTAATATTTCACACTATTCCAGGCATTGTACTACGGCAGATTGCCGAGCTGCTCAACGGCAGCACCCGCAATGGGCAGCTGGGGGGACCCCGGCCGTTGCCCATGTCGCAGCGAGAGGCGGCCGCCCTCCAAACACATTTGGAAACGCGGCTACGCCCTACTTGGGAGTGGGTGGTCACTGTCATGGATGCCACCGAGGCTCAGCTAAGGTCAGTTGATGGTCACAATAACCAGTAGTTAGCATTATTGTGTTATTGGTTATAAGAGCAATTATTTAATATTTCAGTTTATTTTTAGAATGCTTGGATGGTGGTATCGAGCAGTTGTTATTTAATTCATTATTATTTCATGTTAACCTCCTACATTCCGATTCCACTGATGTTTGTCTTAGGGTCGGTTGTATCAACTCGGGATTTATAGCTGGTTTAAACAGAAAATCTTGTTTAAGACAGTGGACGTGAATTTCGACATGTATCACCAAAATCATTTTTATTTAACGTTTCTACATTGAAGGTTCGGTAACGGCTACCCTATCTATCCACAACCCTCCGAAACATTCACAACACATCAGTCCCCATGATGGACTGTGCAATGGGATTTGAGCCAGAAAGGTCGTAGAATCACGGCAGAATATCCCAGAAAACTCAAACCAGAAGATTCAAAAGATAAAAGTTTTTTTTTTACAGAGAAACTTGTCGGGACACTTACAATTCGTTATGATGGAAATCGAAATCAAACACAAACTTTAGCTGGAATACTATTCTGTAATTCGCACTGAAATATTCCACAGGTCTGCGATACACTTAATATTTGCCGCACAAGAATATTTCACTAGTACACTTCACATTTTTTTTGTCTCTGTACTGTTTGTACTTTTTGCACTTTGTCTTTCGCACATATTCTATGGATTACTTTCTGTGGCTTATTGCAGCTGTCACAATAAATACTGTCTCCAGTAACAATGACATTGCCGCTTATATAAAAGACATTCTTTCTTGAATCTTCTCGTATATTTTCGTGTGTTCCATCGATATCCAGTTTTATCCAAATTATTCTAAAATGACCAGAGAGTTCGTAATACCTCCGATTACTTAATCAAAACCGATTACATAACTGCACATGCAGTTCTCATTTTTAAAATTTCCTGACAATAGCGTGGAAATAATTCTCAATGTGAATTTCGTCTGTAATGTTTTATTTAGGTTTTTTTTAATTACTACCTTTCTTATTATTTATTTTTTGTTTTTAAATATATTAAAGAATAATATTTATGTTGTACTTTATTTACACTACCATTATTTTCAACTATTTTTACAACTTTTATTATTTTTCTATATCTTTGTTTAATTCTTAATTGCTCTGTTATTATTTAACTAGCTTGAGATATGTTTAATCCTTAAAAAATATATATATGTAGTTTCTTGTAATTGTTCTTCATTAACATCTACAATAGTGCTTCATTCCAAAGCAAATTTGTGAAAACCGTCCAGAGAAAATATTCTGAATTTCTCAAAGTGAATATCGATCGCAGGGGCGCAGGGCGCAAGAGCCTATGGGTTGAAAATACTTACATTTGAAAATAAATAAATATACAAATTATTCAGTCCCAGCTATTGAATGTTATTAAACTCAATAATAGGTGGAAACACACTTACCCGTATTTCATAAGAGAAAAGAGCGCTCAGGTTGTATTTTCCTTATAGTGGAAGGCATTGGCAACTCTGATTGAACTGAAGCCAGTTACGATAATGACGGATGTGATACAATGTACAGCATCCCATATATTTGTATAGAACCTCTCTCACTTAACCAGTTATGGGGCTGGCATACGCAGGTTTGGCGCCTCCCTGAGCGCAGACACGGACTCCTCGGGGGCGCTCGGCACGCAGGGGCGGGCGCGCGGTCGCGGAGCTGCTCAGCTTCCTCCTCCAACCGGGGGATTCACATCATCCAACTCCGGAGGCTCCACCAGAATAGTAGGGTTCACATCTGGCGACCAGTCGAGAGGAAGAGGCGATCGGGAACAAGGTTTGCACATTTTAGTGAGACTACCTTGAATTACTGCATTTGATAAACTTTCATTCTGAAAATTATTGCGTCATGTTTTAAAAAAGAATTGAATGTCCATCATTGCAAGATCAATATTTTTGTACACTGGTCAAAGAAATTATTTGCTGAATCAAGTACAGTAAAAGGCCATTAGTTCCAACCCCGATAATTCGAAATTTTTAAAACCCATAAGTCCCAACATTTTAATTTCATTGTTGATTAACCCCGGTAATTCATAATTTGAGATATTTTTTATATATCGGTTTTTTAGCCCCTTGCGCGATAAATCAATACATTTTAGTTCACATAATTTGAAATTTGCCGAAATTGAAAAAAATATTTCGATTTTTTCACAAGTGAGAACATCGAATATGTAAATATCGGATATTTTAGTACTACAAATGTTGTGATCTTTGTATTAGCATAATAAATGTTGCATTTTCGAAATGATTTCTTGAAATATGCAAAACAATTAATGGCTTTTTTCCATGAGTTTCACGATTTTTAACAGATTACACAATGGTATGGTTTTTTTTATGTCGTATTTCGAATTAACGTGGTTCTTCTGTAGTCTGTTTAAAAGCACAGTAGGCTCCCAATCCGGTTAAAACTTTTTTTGAAAATATTTCGAAATTTTTTATATAATGTAAAAATATTTTTTCTATCAACTAGATAATATTGTGTAAATAAAATTTAAAATTTACAAAATTATGAACCTGTAGATTTCGGGAATCTCTGTCAATAGCGTACTTATTTTGATACAAGTGGGGGAGCGCGCTACCAGTTTAATTGTTAAAGTAAATACTCGCCTAAGTTATGTATTTTGGACTCATTTATATGATTGTTTATTCTCTTATTTTGTATGCTCGATATTGTTTTTTCACGCCGTATAAACATGTGTTTATGTGTATTTTTTTTTTATACAATATTAATTATTTGGAGTCATGTAAATTTTGCATCAGTGTTATTAAACAAAAAATGAACCCTGTTTTAAAATTTTTAGTATTTGCAATTATTTTTCTGTTTTATTATCCTATTTTATATGATCAATATTCTATTTTAGTGCCATACAGCTGTGCACGATTATGAATATTTTTTTCATATTTAGGGTAGAATGTTTGTGATTTTTTCTTGGGGATATAATCTGGGGTCATCTGTTTCTATGTTGCTAATCATCACGGGTAACCGAGTGTCTACTGTAGTCTTTCTCAGTTGGTTTCACAATTTTATTACTGTAGTCGTATTTTATTTATTATACGTTAATTTAAATTATATATAAAATGAAAAATGCTTTGTTAGTGTTAGTAACTTGTAATAAACGCGCAGGTGTTGAAGCTCACAGCGCTCGACGAGAATTCCTGGCCTACTGCTTATCCTTGATGAGAGCCCACAATGCCGAACATCTGGACTCTCTGCCGGTGTTGGATGTCTCCGCACTCAAGCACATTGCCTACGTACTAGATGCCATGATTTACTACATGAGGTCAGACACGAATATGTGTTTTAATATTTATTTTTGATATACGTCTTAACCTCTCAATCTATTATTTGTATATGTCAAATTGACAAAAATGCCGACTGACAGAAAAGTGCAACTTTGTAGTCAATTTATTTGTTTTTCTAATTCAGAACATTGTTTATGAAAATAAAACATCATCACTACAGGTATTCAATCATATTTTAACAATTTTAAATAACTATTTGTATACAGGTCGGGAACTGAGAATAGCACATCTTCACTAGCAGCAAGTCTACAAAATGACACGTCGTATGGCGGAGCTTCAGCGTGGAATGATCCGGTAACTATTATTTACGCAGTTGTTGACATACTCATATTTGAGGCCGTGTCCGCTCGCTTGCCCCGCATTTTAACAAATAGTATTACCCCAGAATAAACTGCCGGCCGTGCGACGCATAATCAAGAATTTACCGTGATTACATTATTTTCTGTAGAAGTGTACAAATATATCAATTGTTTGTCATAGATAAATAAACAGACAACATGGAAAAAAAAAGATTATTTTTATCGTGATGAGTTTTTTTGAATCTTTTAAATACATGAAAGGTTTTTTTTTTACGCCTGATTGCAAGTCCACATTTTTGGATATGACTGCTTTGAGGGATCTCAGCAGAAGTCCACTATTTTGAACTAGAGCAAGTGAGTGGATGTGTATGCTAAAAAAAAAAGAACTTTATTTTATTGTTTTGGAGATAAGTTTACAGAACTCCATAATCCACATATGGAAATAAAAACATTCGTTTTTAAGTTCTATTAAAAATGTAGAATAATCATAAATATAATAATCAATAATAAATGTCTGAATAATCATGGTTTTTCTGAATTTTCAAATCATTTAACATAACTCCATAACTGTTGATATTAGATCATGCCTGCTTGAATATTTTCGAGTCATAATCAAGGCAGGAATGAAGTCCTGCGAGGTTATTAATGTTTTCCAAATAAACCTGTATGTATAAATCTCTTTCATAAGATTGTTTTTCAATTGCATGTCACAAAAGTTGCTCTTTCGTGGTTTTCGCTTGGTCCGTTTGGTTACAGTCATCAAATTACCCTATGATATTCTTCCCTTCAGGATGAGAATGAAAACGAGGATACAGAAGAAGAGTTGGTCCTCACGAACAGCGGGGCCGTAGCTTTGGAGACTGAAGACAGCCTTCCTGGCGGCACAAGCTCCTCGGGCCGGAGACACACTTTCTTCCAGAGATCTGATTCCACACTCTGCTTGGGTTGTCCACCACCAGATCCGTTTGCAAGTGAGTCTCATTGTCAGTTTAAATATTTCATTAGTGTTGCAATAATTTATACCTTGTAATATAATGTGAACCTCGATAGTTATAAATTCACATTATTTAAAAATTTTAATTAATTTTATAGTTAATTAACTCCGGTAATTTATAATTCAATATAATTTTTGTGGCATAAATTAATACATTTAAAGTCTAGTAATACTCCTGCTGACCGGTTAAGCATCCGTTAAGATTCATTATAAATAAAAATTTGTTTCGATGCTTTTCACATTTTTGATTAAATTATTTGATATTTTCCTTTTCAGGTTCCATTCACGAGGCCCTTCCTCTGGCGGACCAACCACAACTGTTGCAACCCGGAGCGAGAAGAGAGGAATTATTTGGCATTCCACGACAGCCAATCACCGTTCCCCTTTCTGGCAATGGTCCCCCCGGGTTCAACAATCCCTTAGAAGGTGAATCATTCATCAACAGACTGCAGTCGCTTTCAAATTGTAACAACCTGTTATTTAACGGCTGAATGTTCAATAGTGGGTTGTTAAAGTGAATCTCATTTCCAGTTGTACCAACACGCCTGGGGCTGTCAGTCCGCACCATGGATCATCAGAGATCAGAGCCTGGTCCGTCTGGACTCAACAAACCTGTGGCTGAGACCCAGACTAGCGAGGAGGATATTGCCTCTGGCACACTCCACCTACAACTCGGCCTACATCGACGGGTAAAATTTACATGTTTCTTTAAGATAAATATTTTTACCATGTATAGTCCTCTCAAGATCATACAAGGAATATCCAGAAAGTAAGTGTACTGAATTTTTGTAGGTTACAAAATTTTTGGTCTCATTGGGACCTCACTAAATTGTCAAAAGGTCGACACTACGCCGCTATTCAGCCACTTATCCCATCTCGAGCCTGGTTTCACAGGATCAGATTGAGCAAGAGGGAGACTTCAATGGTTTGCCGAATGCGTCTGGGTCATTGCTCTATCCGCTTACACCTTGCAAAAATTCATGTTCTTAACTCCTCAATCTGTGAGTGTGGACAAGAGGAGGAGGATTTGAACCACTTGTTTTTCAATTGCATTTTAAATGTCGGTACTCAGTCCCTACTCCAGGATCTTGCAGATCTTAATGTCCCTTTCCCTACAAATATCCAGCTCTTGCTTACAGACTGCCGACGGGAAGTATTGAAAGTGTTACTACGATTTTTAGAGAGTAATTGCATTGAGCTGTAATGTTTATGTCGATGACCTATTGACTAGTTTTTGGCAATAACATCCTTTTACTGGGTGACAAGCCATTAAATTTAAAAAAAAAAAAAAAAAAAAATTCCATGTTTACTGTAGTACATATGTAAGCAATTTTTCGACATAGTCTCCATTCCTCTCAATGCAGGTGGTGAAGCGGGGTATCAACTTTTTGATGCCTTTCTCGAAGTAGTTTCCCGCCCTTTCGTCCACTTCTCCACCTCCTCGTCGGTTGAAAACTTTTTTCCACCCATGTGCAGCTTCAGGGAGGTAGAGATAATAATCTGAAGGTGCTAGGTCAGGGGAATGCGCGGGGTGGTTCAGGACATCCCATTTAAACGAGGCGAGCAGTTCCTTCGTGGCGTTGGCCGTGTGTGGTCTGGCATTGTCGTACAGCAGGCAGACTCCCTTTGTCAGCATGCCTCTCCTCTTGTTCTGATCACCCTCCGCAATTTTTTTAGGGTCTCACAGTATCTTGCGGAGTTGATGGTCTCCCCTTGAGGCAGATATTCAATCAAAATTATGCCTTGACAGTCCCAAAACACGGATGCCATGATTTTCTTGGCTGAAATTGTGGTTTTGAACTTTTTGGCAGAGGGTGAAGAGGTGTGACGCCACTATTGAGACTGCCTTTTGGTTTCAGGCGTGTAGTGTGCAACTCAAGTTTCATCTCCAGTAACGATGGAGCGGAGAAATTCATCTCCATGGAGTTTGCAGCATCTCAAAAACTCTTATCCGGCCTCCACTCGATTCAACTTGTGTTGGTCTGTCAGCTGTTTTGGGACCCACCTCGCGGACAGTTTCCGATATCCGAGGGTTTCTGTGATGGTTTCGTGTAGTAGAAATCTGGAGATTTGCGGAAACATCACAGAAAGTTCATCCACGTCAATCAATCGTCACGGGGCGTATTTTCGATTTTTTCCATAATTTTGTCAGTCACAATTGAAGGTCTTCCGTTCCTCTGATCATCATACACAGACGTATGACTGTTTTTAAACTCGCGATACTACTTGTACACACTCGTACGAATCATAGCTTTATCACCATATGCAGTTTTCACCTCATTATAAACCTCAAACGGAGGATTTCCCTTCCAAACGAGATAACGGATGACACCGCGTATTTCGTACTTGACGGGAGATTGGATTGACACTTTTCACGAAACATGTTGTCGCGTCGACACTTCTCAACATACTGACCTCGAACCAGTCTCGTTGCGGAGGGGAAGAGTCAGGCTACACGTACGTGTAGCCAACATGTCGAAAATAAAATTCATTCGGTCGTGAGAGCCTCAGTACACTTACTTTCTGGATATGCCTCGTACATATACCAGAGTAGTTTTTGTTATTATATTTATTGAACCCGTTAACCCTTTCATCACTCGAAACATTTTTTATGTGTGGTGGCCATCCTGTTTTTGAATTTCAAAAAAAGTTATTCCCCTAAATATAAAGGGTTAAACAAGTATTTCGTCCTCGTACGTTTTCTTACGGTTGAAACTTTTAACTGGGTTGACCTTATCTTATACTATCTAGTTTACCTGGTTATGCCAGGTCTTTCTTACTCAAAATGTCAATTATATCTGATGTTTCCAATATTTTCATCACCTTTGTTACTACCTTTATCATTAGTCTATTTAGAGAGTTTTTTTTAATTAAATTTTTTGGTGCCCGGACTGGATTTTTTAGATCTGGAAATCAATGCTAGATTTGATACGAAAAACAACAATCACTAAATCAAAAATGAATATAACATGGAACTTTATAAATGCGACAGATTATACTTGCATTGAAGTAACTTTGATTATTATTTTGCACAGTCGTCGAGCCGTGATGAGTTGTTCCGGCCAATCGAGCGCGCTCCCCTCACCCTGACCAACTCCATCGACCAAACGATGGATACCAGCGAGCAGCAGGTCCTTACCAACAACGCAGTCATGGGGGAAGAGCCACAGGTAAAGGTATCATTGCCCTTCCATAAAATAATGTATTTAATTGTAATACAAGTTAGGAACAATGTGCTTGACTGGGTGTTTTAACACTAAACAATGATCTGCGTAATATCAATTCTACTCAATATGAGATTACGTCTATGATCTTATTTTGAATTTTATGAAGCCAGTCAGACCCATTCTGAAAGATTATTACCAAAACGCAAGACAGTGCCCTATTCAGTAATTAATATCCCAACACTCAAAATAGAACAGACGTATTTATTTATGTTAATGTAATCACTTAATTAATTTACGAGTTTTGCGACATTAAATGAGACCTTTGGAAAGTACTTTCGAATCTACATGGTCTGAGTGATGTGATATGTCGAGTGAGGGGAATTTGGCGTACGTAAAAGAGATTTATAAATACTTGTCATTAAAAACACAAGACAGGAAGCAGAAACTGCATCCTGTATTTTTATGTCTACATATACGGTGGCGCGATATCACTTTTCAACACCCAACAGTTGTGCAGTAATGGCATATAAATAATTTTAATTTAAAATAGGTACACTAATATTTTGTTACACATACATGGGTTGTAATGTTGGACGCCCACAATATCTAGATGTTCTTAAATATCTGTTTATTTGATATCAATGTGATTTTTATATTATCATGCAAACCAGTCATTGCAAAACAAAGTTTTGTCGAAAATGTATTATATATTATTCAATAAGTACTAATCTTATTTTAAAAATTGGTAGAAATCAGTTTGTCTCACACACATCTACTAATTTCTTCATCCAAAGAGTACGTATTAAATTAGAGCCAATATTTTCATCACAATATTGACATCTGTCTTGACATTTGACCCTATTTTTGAGTGTTGGGGTAGCAATATTGTTATTTTCAGAATAGGTTTGATTATAAAATCATTTATAATTTGGTGTTAATGAGCATTCTTTAGGTGACGGCAGATATTTATTTTGCAGGATCTATCGTGTAGTAAAGATGGCACCTGTGCATCCAGTCTGGGCTCGGCCAAGATGGATGTAGACACTGACGGAGAATACATATCTGATTCGGATTCAAATGACACTAGGCAGAACATGCCGAGGAAGAAACACCACAGGTTTGTCATAAATATTATATTTTGTTTATTATGCCGAGGGTTCTCTAGCTTATCCCAGTCTTATTGCCTTCAATTCCTCTCTAACTAACAAATTTCTTTGCAATAGTTCCCCTTCCGTGTTCCATTAATTAATAATATTATTTTTTCTACAGACAACCGCAAATGATGAACAACGATACAAGAAACCACAACAACACATATCAGATACCCCTGCTGCCGGTGCCTAGTAACGGGTTGATGTCCAATGCTGACCATGCCCCACACAGTCCATCAGGTAAACATGATGAGACCATGAATGAAAAAAAAACAATACACCTTAAAATATCATTAAAATAAAAAAACCTTTTACGTGATTTGAAATTTCCAAAAATTTGATGCTAATTTTTTTAAATTACGTCATTTGTTTACATATTTCGTTCTTTGGAATTTTTATTTTTAATAAGTAATTAACATGCTTTTAATTGAAAACTGTAACTTTTAAATAGTGGTTGAAGCTTCAAAGCGCATGAAAATATACAATATATATGTTACAGCGAATTTGCATTTTTAGTGAGACTATACTTTCACTAGTAGAAATGTACTATTCCCGGTCGGGCAGAGTGTGGGCAGTGAAAACATGTAAATCAACGAATTCTCAGATTCACTACACATTATTCGTGAAAATATATTTTGTTCACGAATGCGCGCATTACTCAAAGCATAGTCAATATATCGGTGAAACCATCAATTTGTACACGTAATTCTTAAAGCGTAGAAAGTATAAAGGCGGCACTTCACGAGGCGATTTTTATTCATTTTGCGGTCCTATTTTAACTCCTAAATTAAAATAGGACATCGACACCGCAAAACGAATACGAATCGCGAAATAAGGTGTCGGCTGAAAAATCGCGCACTCGGGTTTTTTAGATATCTGACGACTGCGGGAACAAAAAAATCTTTTTTTTTCGAAAAATAAAATTATATTTATTGCTGAAAATGAAAAATAGATCTCACAATAAAAGATATTAAATTTGAGCACAATATTTATCAGGCATCTGACAATTATAGAACATATGAGCCAGGATGCATATTTGTAATATTATGGAATTTGGTTTCGTTTAGATAAACATTACTTAGGTACTGTTCGGTGATTATTCCGGGCAGGATTTTCACGAATAAAAAAATTTTTTTGGCATTAGGTATAAGTAAGCATTTAAAATATCAGCAATCCAAATACCTTGAACATTTTTTTCAAATATAATATCAAAAATATATCTGGCCTGCAAAAATCCTGTCCTGAATAATCAATGTCCGCAACAAAACCCGTATAGAATAATCAGTGTCTGAAAAATTCATAAAAATTCTGTTCACGAAACTCGCATCGCTTGATTGAAGTTATGTACTTAGTTCAATTTCAATCTGGATCTAAACCAAAAGTATCCTATATCTGTCTTATTATCAAATGATATCATTTTGGTTGTGCGTAATGTTGCCAACTGAGATTTTGAAAAAGGCGTAGACTACATTAGAAAATTACGTAGAATTAGTAAATTTTGCTTGTAAAAAGTTCGTAGATCTACGTCCTTATTTTCTGAGTGAAATGAAGAGGTTAGGGTAGGTAAAACTGAATAAAACAAGTGTTTTGTTGTTTTTTTTTTTCATTATTAGTTTCAGGTAAATTAATGAAATTTATACATATATTTATTAAAATATTTAATGCGTTCCTGCGAAAGCTCGCGGTTTCTTTTTAAGCCACTTTTCGTGTAAAGTAAGTCTATTAGGGCCGGTTGTTTCAAGTTGGATTAAAGTAAGCGTTCTCTTAAAGCATAGATTTTTACGTTCTCCACCAATCAGACGATCCGTTTTCGTAAAAATCTATGCTTTTATCGACCGCTTACTTTGATCGAACTTGAAACAACCGGGCCTTAGAGTTTCAGTAGAAAGTCTATTTCTGATGTCTGTTTTCATAAGAAACAGACGCTCGACGTTTGCACTGCTACGTGGCAATGTGAGCGAATTGGGCCAGTAATGGAAATATTTGCGACGAATCGCTCTTTATTTTAGACACATGAAGCCAAAAATCATCTGGTTTAATTATCTGTTCCTCGTGAAATGGGAGACTTGTATTTCTAAAAACTCATTCCCGGTCTAGCTCCGTCAGGTTTGTTGGACATAATCTTGAAAGTAAAGATAGTTAAATGAAAACTAAGTAAAGTGTAGCAGACTCAACTCATTAATAAAATATTTGAAGTTAAGGATATAAATATTACTTGGAAACATTTGCCCCAAATGAACTATAGATTGTACAGAACGTTTAGTATTTGGGTCCATCAATGTCTCAGGGTTTATAAACCTTAAGTTCTTCAGCCTTTGTCTCTGCTCATCTTCAAAGGGGAAGCGAAATTTTTTTGTCTGTTTCCCACAAGTGTGAATATTTTTGTTCATAATGCAGCTTTCTTTTTTTAGTGGGAGTAACATTCCGCTCTTCAGCACTGTCACTGCTTGTCTCCATAATTGAGTTCAATTAAATTGAGCAGAAAGCTGAACAATATCGGAAGATAGAAATCAAAACCACTCATTATTATTTTTAGGTTAAGTTTACAGATTAGATTACACTTTGGTTATGTAAGTTACTCTCTTCGAGACGAGACATTTCGTTTTACATAGTCACAGCTCTATGGAATAAATGACGCGAGTGTTGTCTGCGGTAGTATGAAAGAAACGGAACATTTATTGGCTTTTTTTCACGAATGAAAAGGAAATTATTTTTCATTCAGCCTTATGAGCTGTTATTTTGTAAAATTGTACAATTTGTAATTTTGTTAATTCATACAAAATACGTAGATTCTGGGACTGAAGATCGTAAGATTGCATGAAAAGCTTAAAGTACGTAGACCTACGTAAAAATACATAGAGTTGGCGACGCTGGTTGTGCGTAAGTATATAACATTCTTAAATTCATAAAACAATAATTGCGAAGTGAAGTGCCGGCTTTATACTTTTCATGCGTGCGTTCACGTGCAAAATAAAGATGGTTTATATTGTCTATGCTTCAAGAAGTGCGTGCGATCGTGAACAAATTTTATTTAAATGACAGTTCGGAAACAAATTCACTGGATTTGTATTAGTTAAAGCGTTTGTTCAGACACAGCGGGAACCGTTCAGTTTCAGAATCGCATTTCAAAACACGCGATTTGTGTCATCTGTTCACACAGCCGCGGTTAATAAGCGATTTGTGCGCGCGAAAATAAACGTCAGTTTGACAGTTCTGGTGCCGTTCTCCATCTTTGAATATCAAAGATATATTCGCTCATTACTTTGTTAACGATGGCCGTGTTCCATGGCAAGACACATAAATATCATTCTGTCAGTTCATTTTTGGTGAATAAATACCTACTTCTCTAAAATACTCTTTTTTTCCACCATTTCCAAATATCTCCACCAACTCCTGCCAAGCTTGGTTCTTGGCATATTTGAGTAATCCCACACTGAAGATCCCATATTACAGGTCTTTTCTCCACTTCATCAATAAAAAATTCAGTGTCAAAGCGATTCATAACCATAGAAAAGAGAATATAATCCACGTGTGCTCCTGTTGTGACATGGAACCGTGCGGTGCCCGCACGTGACTGAACGCTCTCGTAAGGCTCCATAGTAATAGGATGTGCGGGCGCCGTGCGGGTCCATTTTCTAGCGGTTGGGTTGCGGGCACTGCGACGGTTGACTAACCGCAGGGTTGTGTCTGAACGATCACATACAAACATAGGTAAATGAGACCTGCACAGATCTCATGCGATTCTGAAACGGCACGGTTCCCGCTGTGTCTGAACAAGCGCAAAATATTTTATTCATTTCTATTGGTGAAAATCTGCTTGGATATTATAAGAATGACCTTGTATATAATTTCTCTAAAATGCCAGTGAATATATGGACTCATTAGAAAAACAGATTCACTGTAACATATATATTGTTTTAAATCATCACGAAATGTAAAAGTTTCTCGCTAATCCAAAAACTTGTAACGTTATTCATATTGAATTGAATATTTCTTAATTATTTTAGTACAGTTTTATCATCATAATGTTAGCTTTACATTCGTAAGAAAACATATTCTGTGTACATATAAATATTCCGTAACTAAGGGTGATTTCTAAGACACTGAAAACGAATTTTATGCCCATTGGTGATGGTATTTTAACCAGTGACACACTAACTGTTATTTAAGATTTGTATCTGATTGCGCTGATGATTGGCAACTGATTTTTTGCAATTCGACGGGCAACCATCAGTACTAGGCAACAATTATATCTTAGTTATCAATCATCGATACAATAAGATACAAATCCCAAACAACCGGCTAAAATAATGGTTTGACCATCACTACTTTACAGTACACAATCACTATTATTACAGCAACTTAGATATATTGAGTATCAAAAATTTATCTGCTTCAATCCGAGTCAAATAAAATTATTGAAACCTTGCAGAAATTTGAAAATTTTATTAATTATTGTACATAATGTTCAGTTTCTTACTTTTATATTAGAACAAAGTTTCTATCTAAGTTATCGTTATAAAAATAATAATAAAAACTCACATTTTCTAAAGAACGCCAAAATATGCATTTGCAGTAAATGTTGCCGCCTTAAATACTCATTTGATGTCCAATCCCCTTTTCTTCTAGTTACTACACTTCCGAAATGAGATCAGGCCACTTTTCAATTGTTCTTACTAATATAATTTTATTTTCAGATTCGGGCAGACCGCAGATAATAGTGACCCCGCGCAAGATGGCCGCGGCTGTAGAAGCCGCCATGGCAGGAAGCAGTAGGAACAATTCTACCGATCACATGCAACTCTCTAGCTCGTTTAATTTCTCAGATCTCGTCTTACCGAGTGAGTGCTCCGTGCTTTTCTTTAGAGCCAAATTGTCTCAAATATATTAATTTTTTACCAGATTAAAACTTTTCATTGACATTCGTTTTAACCTTTTAGGCACAAGCGGTTCAGTCCCACCTATGGAAAATCAAAGAAGCTCTTCCGCATCTAGAAGTCCATCAAAAAGCGTTATAGTTAGAGCCGTAAGTTTGCATTTTTACTCCCTTTATATTAACTCGTGGTATCTGCTTGCTCGCTTGCCTGCTTGCTGTCGAAAAAACTTTGGATCGATTTTTGACCCTTTTACCGTGATCCAATCGAGCTGAAACTTTGCAAACAGACTCGTGGCGATGATCAAGATCTATCAAATTTTCGTTTAAAAATAATAATAATTATAGTATAACTAACAGGAAAGCAATCGGCTTCGCCGATTGCTTACTGATAGGCCCTGCGGGCGGCTATTGTGGCCGCTTCGCGGACAATGATGGCCGCTGCGCGGCCAATTGTGTTTGCTGTGCAGCAAACACAATTGTTTACCTATGCCTACGTCAGCCGCTTCGCGGCCAATTGTATCTGGCAAATTACCACTTTTAATTACGGGTAGTTTAGATATAATTAAGACAAAGTATTTATTCAGTATTTCTAACCGATTAATAAGTCAGAGCGGAATAAACCACAGTTCGATAGGTAGGTACCTACTCTCTCCTCTTCTCGCAGTGTTGATTACTTTTATTCAACATTATAAAAAACCAAAAATGTAATTAAAATTTCAACGAATAAAATATTCTCGACCGTAAAAAAAAAATCGATTCTGCCAGGATTCGAAACTGGAATCCTCTGATCCGTAGTCAGACGCGTTATCCGCTGCGCCACACGACCCAATGGGCACCACGGCAAAATTATTGTATACAAATAGAAATCCAAGTGCAGGAACGTACGATATTGCTTGGAGTAATTATTATAGTATAATTTTGGATTTTTAGAAATTTTAATGGTTTTTTTCAAATTTTAATCATTACAAAAGGCTACCAACGGCACCGGCGGCCCGATAACGTCATGGAATATTTAAAATTTGAATAACTCCGTCGGTAGGTATAATAGGTTCAAATTTCGAATTTCTACGAATTTCGAAAATTTATGGCAATTGATTCACAGACGACAGCACACTTCGTTTTTTTTGGGAAGACGTCAAATAATAAAAAGATATTTTTGACATAGATATTTGTCTAGACATGTTTCATTTTCAGTCAATCAATTATTACATGATGGTAAACTTAATTTACAAAGAAAGGGAGTAAAATAAAAACTTGTTTTTTATGGGTTAGTTTTTTATACGTCTATTTATCTTTGATTATTTCTCTGGAAAAAACACGCTTACCTAACTAATTAAATTTTCTGCAGGGAGATCTAATGGCCCACACGGATCCATCTGAAGCGCAAGAGATCTCAGCCCATGTGACGGTAGAGACCTCGGCTGGCCCCAGCGGACCAGAACGGCCTTCCGCACCACTTAGGGACGTACATCCGATCCCCAGGTATTTATCCCTAGTACTTTAGTGTACTACTTATACCATTGTGCAAAATGGTCTACACACTCGATCCTAGATTGTGTTTTAGAAGTAATTGTTTAGAAAATTGAACATTTATTATTTTGAACTGGTTAAAAATGCCTAAAAATATTAAGTTGCAGAACCAAGGGAAATTGAGGTGTGGATGAAAGGTTGATAAAGAGAAATAAAATTGTGCTCAATAGGGTCAATGCTTGGGAAATAATCCAATAATCTTGCATGCAAGAAAGTTGATGTGCATGTTTGACAGGTTGACAGATAGAGCGGCCGCCATTGCTGGTTTGTTTCTTTAGTGTTGCCCGACCAAATTTCTGTTAAAGGCTCCGACACCGGTCACCGGACACTCCGTATATTATGTATTGTGTAATAAATTAACACCTTGGCAGTATGGCAACTTCCGTTTCGCGACAGGGACGCCCTCCCTCGCACGCCAGTTTATACTGGTGGCACTATAGTTATTGAACTTCTTAGATGAGAAAATATTCTAAATGAATTTTACTATTGAATTCTATGCACAAAGATGAGATGAGAGTTTTCAGATATTATCCCATTTTGATTTCAGACCTCAACCATCCCTGGGCCAGTACGTATCACATGATCTGATGTTGGGCCGTTGGCGACTATCCTTCGACCTGTTTGGGCGGGTATTCACCGAAGATGTAGGGTTGGAACCTGGCTCAGTAGTGGCCGAGCTCGGCGGCTTCCCCATCAAGGAGGCCAAGTTCCGTCGGGACATGGAGAAGCTTAGAAACGCACAGCAGCGAGATCTTACGCTGCACAAGGTAGTTCCATATTTATGCAGATATCGTACTTCCATCTCCCAATCTAGCATTTTGTGTTTCATCGCCATCAAACTCCATTAGACTCTTGGTAGTCATCCACTAGCCCTCAATGATTGGCTGTAACGGGGCACGTGTGGCTTTACAAGTATATTCTACTGATTGCAATGTCCTTTATGCTGTATTTTTGTACGGTGAACTTATAACATGTAATGAATGGCCAGATTAACAAGAGTAGGTATCGTAGCTACATTAATTGTAGTTACATTTTAATATTGCAAATCTTAATTGTGTCTACTTAATTTGACGACTCAATATAAAAATATGATCTGTTCATATTTATTCTTTTAATGTTTTCGTAATTAAATTTTTATTCCGCCTGTTGTTATCAAAATGATATTGCAACACTTTACATATCGATGCTGGAAAATTATTTTGCTGTAAGCGCCAAAACCCCACTAGTTTATAATCATTGACGATTTTTATTGTTTTAATGATAATAATATTTTCATTATTTGACACCAACATTCCTGTCAATTTTTTTATTAAAAATCATTAAAACAATTAATTTTTTCCAAAAACTTAAATGTCATTTGTCTCTACTGTAATGTTGTATTGCTTGACCACAATAACTTGGCGTGCGGCGATTTTGGAACTAAAACCCGCCCGCACCCGGCGATAACCCCTCGCCCTGTCATTCAGTAAAATTTTGTATTTGCTCGGGAGCTGTGACATCTTCATTACCAATATACACTGAATTATTATGTCCAAAACATCCTAAACAGTCCGGAATGGTCCAAGAATAATTGCGAATGAAGTATTAAAGTTTTGCGAAGCTGAAAAAGCAAATGATGGACCGATATTACCGTCTGACAGTTTGACAGATAGAACGGCCGCCATTACGGCTTGGTTTCTTTAGTGCTGACCGAACAAATTTCTGTTAAAGGCTACGACACCGGCCACCGGACATTCTGTACATTATGTATTGTGTAATAAATTTACACCCTGACAACTTCTGTTACGTGACAGTAACGCCCTCCCTCGCACGCCAAGTTATAGTGGTCGCATTCTAGTTTTGGCATTTAACACAAAATAGCTTTTCAATGTCGAAATATAGTATTTCACTTTTTTTAACTTTTACAATTAACCATGTTTTATGGGCCTACCACACGCACAAGTATCCCTACACTTTTGCATGCGCATGCCGGGAACACTATACAAAACACCAACTACACGCACGGTTATACACGGAACATCGTGCATGTAGTTGGTGTTTTGTACACGGTGCCCCGTTTACAAACCGGCATGCGCATGCAATAGTGTGGTGATACTTGTGCGTGTGGTAGGCCCATTAGGCGATTCATGCATCAATATTTCATTAAAATGTATCACGCATATTTCAGATGGAACGGGAACGTAGTAAACTCTTAACGCAGACCTTTGCTGAATTGAATGCTGCGTACAGTGGATACAACCGGCGAGCACACGGTGCTCAGCCACCCTTGGCTGTCAACAGGGTGAAGGTCACATTCAAAGATGAGCCGGGAGAAGGTTCCGGGGTTGCAAGGTCATTTTACACCAGCGTCGCTGAGGTGAGACATGTACAATTCCTCAAGTTAATCATAAATAAATGTCTGAAACATTTCGACAGCAAAATATTACTAAGGAGTTAGGAAAATCATTTGTTAACAAGCCATCTTACGTATCAAGATATATTATAGATTTTATATGGCAAAACAATTTTTTTATACGGGAAAGTAGGTATGGAAGTCTTTACTACTACCTTCCTTACTACGATCTACTTTGCCATATAAAAAATAGCTTTGTCTCTGTGACACGTGTCTAATATATATACATTTATAATATATATATCTTGAATCTTGATTAATGATGTCTCCATAGGGATGAAATCCAGTATTGTGTTTTTGAAAATTCAAACTATTCTGAATATAATTTGTTTATTTTTTAATTTTTATTGTTGTTCATAGAGATTATTTACAGGAAGAAATTTTGGTGATCCCCCACTTAGGATAGGCGTCACTAAGTGAGGAATCATCGGAATTTCCTTTTAAACATTTTACAGAAAATAAGTGTTCCACACCAATGGCGAACGGCAACGATTTAGTGAAATTGTAAATAGGGTGGTTGCGCGATCCGACGCCTTACCGCAGACACGCGAGTTTTACACGAAATTAAATTTATAATTTAATTTCGTGTAAAACTATTTTTAAAAAAAAAAATTTATAATTTAATTAATTTAAAATTTAAAAATTAAATAAAAACACAGGTTCAAGCTATGAAACAACGGTAACGGGAATTATGACCGTTAAAGACCACGAAAGAGAGAAAATCTCACACTGCCTGGTCCATTTCACGGTCCTTTATTTATACTAAAAATAGACATAACGGGATTTTTACGGTCAAAATGGGATTAGTGATGGAGGGGAGAAACATTTTGAGATTGCTCAGTGGCGGATGGTGCTGGACCACGTATCCCTGTGCGGGTCAAAGTCGCCGGCTCAGGCGATACCGTGCCGGTGTAGCGTCTAGATGGGTCATTTTGCCAGTCTATCTAAGATTTCTCTCGATCGGAGAAATGTACACATATAAAAGTTATATGAATTCAAGCGCTTGGCACATCCGCATATGAATCTAATCATGACTAATGTGTCAGCGCCCGCAAATCGCCTCTAAAAGGCCGATTCCTGTCTCTCGATGTATCTCCCTCAAAACTAATCCGATTGTTTATTTTATAGTGAATTCTGACAGGAAATGACATGCCGAATCCAACGGTATACGACATGCCATGTTTTGTGCATTTTTTAAAAAATTAATCTCGTGAATTTTTCCATAATACGGCGCGGCAGACTCGCCACGTGCCGCTTGCGTCTGGACCATAATCCAGTGTCCTCTTATTGGAGACTGCGTGTGGTCTGTGCACGCTGGACTGCTCGCGTATTTGGGCGCCTTCCTCTGAATCTATTGCGCAGTTAGCAAAAAACTGGCAGAATAATGCATTTTTAATGTTATATTTAATCCGCGAGATCGGCCGTCATCTTCCAAAGTGAGATGCGTGTCTCGCGGATTTCCTGAATGCACAAAACCTCTTTATCTCCCATCAGTATTCGTCATTAATAAGACCGCCAAATCCCAGTCAGTTTATTTAAAAAACAAACAATATAGAATACAAAAATAACTTAAAACTAACAAAAACATACATAAAATTACAGGCATACAGATTTTCTTAAATTACACAAATCAGAAAAAACATACAATGTCGTTGAGGCCTCAAATGATATAAACATTACAACATATAAAATTACATATATCCGATGACAAAACACAAATACGATGAGTCATACAAGATTGGCAATCAATGAAGTCGATTTACACATACACACATGGAAGGGTTTTCAAGATGGCGGCCGCCCGCTAATGACTTTCAGGCCCCGCCTTTCACTGGTCGTTAGCGGCGGCAGGCCCATTCATTCTTATTGTTTCGTGGTATTTTTCTAATGGCTTTTACGCACAAGTATACACACATTTTAACTCATTGTTTTTGCGCACCGATATTAGTCACATAGTGGAAGCCGCCTGGTTGGTCTCCCATGCGTAACAATGAGTAAAAAATATTGAGAAAAAATGCAAACTTTGATGTCCCTAATCTCCATAACTACCAACATTTCACCCAAAGTATAAAGAATATTTTATATTCAAAATTGAATGTAGAAGATTTCTCCAAAGTTTTTGCTACTAGCTACAAGACACCCTATATTTATAACATAGTAAAGTTGTGTTGAAAGACTATATGATTGATGGTATTTGCTTTGTGTTGGAATCTAAAATGTTGTAAAGTTTGGGTGCTAGGTAATGGATGTGTCTTTTTCCAACGTATTCCCCATATTTGGAAATTGTATTTTGTGAAGTGGCTCTAGTGGTGCAATGGTGTATTTCCGTTTGCAATTAATTGTCTAATGTTAATTGAACACTTTCACTATTTCTGCACAGCTTCTGTACGTGCTGACCAATCCAAGATCCAATCTGTCGTAGACTTCCTTACCATTTTTCCAACTCGACAGTGGAAGCCCCACCAGCCAATAATTGTGTTTTAAAATAGTTGAGCGAACATCATAATCTTTCTTTCTTAAATAAATATAAACTTAATTATTCAGGCGATCCTTGCTAACGAGAAACTCCCCATCATGGATTCCGGCTCCACAATCTCGGTACCTGCTGCAGGCGCATCCGGCTCCAATAGCGGCGCAGGCGGCGGTGCCGGCGGCTCCGGCTCGAGTCGCTACGGCGCCGGCAGCTCGGCCGGAAGCAGCGGCGGCGGAGCCAGAGCACGCGGCAAGGAGGCCGCGAGGAGGGTCGCCGCACGCCCGCTAGGCAGGACACCAGCCAGGTCAGACAGGTGGGTTATACTTGCCACTTTTACAGTATTTATCTAAAATTAAGTCTGAAATATATTTTTTTAAATACTTGCGTTATATGAGATTATGGCCTTCTGGTGCCTGTGAAATCAAATAAACTTTGATTAGGCACAAGCGTAGACACATACGTTCAGTTTATTCTTGAAAATTGAAGATGATTATGTTGAAATAAAAAAACATTTCCATTGCAGGCGCACACTGTCGGTTGATGCCCGACCCTACTCACCGGCTTCGCACCTTTCAGGGGGCGGAGAGGCCATCCAAGGAGTGCCGCCTCCACCCATGCCCCCCTTGCAGAACAACGAGCACCTCACCATGCACCAGTCACAGCTCGGAGAGAGGCTCTATCCCAAAGTAAGTCACAGTACTCCCGCAGCATGCGCAGCGTGATATAACAACCTGGACACATTTCTGAACAAACTATTTTATATAATTTCAGGTCCATGTTATCCATCCGACGTTTGCCGGAAAGATAACTGGAATGCTGCTCGAGCTGTCTCCCGCTCAGCTGCTCATCCTCTTGGCCTCTGAAGACGCCCTGAGGCAAAAGGTTCGCGAGGCGATGGATCTCATAGTAATGCACCCCTCAGATGCGATATTAGGTTTGTCGATCATCTATTTTTCTCTGATGTTAAGTAAATTTTATCCAACTAATGTATATGATAACTCTTTCATTCTTATTTTCCTTGTGCTTTTTTCTTTTGCCGACATTTTGTGACCTTAGAACAAGATGTGACATTACTTTTGTTGTATCAAAATTCTTTCTGTAATTTTCTGTTGAAAAGTGTGTTACATTCACGTCAATATTCTTACTACTTTAGAACAAGAAAAATATGTTTTTGTAGCACTTGTAATATTTTTTTAAATAACGTTTCTGATTTGAATACAAAGAAATTAGGTTTATTTTATTATTTAAATTATATATTGTGCCTCATTTTTGTGACGTTTGTCCTTCAATGTATGAGGGTCCGGCATTCCCAATAAAACACTAGAGTCAATTCACACGCTTATTCCAGAAGAATACAACAATATATACAATAGGTTTCTTCTGCAACCGTACTTCTTTCCAAGCAAGCCTGTCTTCTGGAATGGTCCGTACGTCCTTCTGTACGTTTCTTTCAGTAGTTTCGGAACACATACACACAACCTCATATGCACATGCTCGCATGTACATTGATGTACACTACATCATGAAAATTTCACCTCATGGGCGATGATGATCCAAAAATATATCAAAGAATTCAAAATGTGAATATTAAAACATTTGATACTCATTAAATAAAACATTTGATACTCATTAACTCAATAAATCAGTTAGATATAAGAATCAACTAAAAATTGAGGCCAATGTAGTTTGCAGAAATGTACAAATGAATATTCTTATAAATTCTATATTGTTACATGACACTGTTCTAGATTTGGACGTATTCACGTTATCAGAGCGGGGTGCTGGCCCTTCGGGAGGAGGAGGTCGCAAAGAGGAGACCACTGTAGCTCCTCCCCCGCCCCCCGGTGACGAGGGTGCGCCCCTATTCTACGCCCCTGGCAAGCGGGGCTACTACAGCCCCCGCCAGGGTATACCTACCCCTGATAGAGTTAACGCCTTCAGGAATGTCGGCAGGTAAGATATCTGTGCCTGTTTCCCTTGTGGTGTTCTCGTGTCATTTGTTTCAATGTGTGGTTTTTATTTTAATCATTCTTGTATCACATATTATATATTTCAATGCATGGTTTTTATTTTAATCATTCTTACATGAATATTTAAAAATATCACATTTATTATACAGGTGTCACTTAACTTAACCATTAGCACTCGAGTGCTGCCATAGAGGCGGCATGCATGGTTTGCCGTATTAATCGAGTAATAATGTATTAGCTCCCACATTTTCTAGGTAGGGTTCATGTCTGGTAAGTTCCCTGGCCAGGGAAAAAAGTTTTTTTTTCAACCAGGAATGCAGTCGCACTCCTAGCTTTGTGCAAAGGTGATGAATCATGCATAAAAATTTACTCTCCATAACCAGGGAACCTTTCTTCGAGCTATGGTAGTAGGCGAGTTTTTAGTACTCTCTTGTACTGGTCTTGCCTCATGGTCCCTTCTACGATGCATAGGCGCCCCATGCCCTTCGTTGAGATAATAGACCACACCATGACAATAACCGTGTGTTTAACCCGCTCAACAAGACAGTCTGGATGGAACTGCTCTCCAGGGCGTCGTTCGACGAATGAACTTTTATCGACCAAAATCTGAAACGCCGATTTGTCGGAGAATAATACCTCTAAAATATTATAATTATCACAAAGATTCATTATTAACAAACAGGATAATTAAAAAAATTATACTTAATCGACTCTAGTCTTCAACAGTCATGTTTTGATATTGTTTGGTCTATTACAGTCGCTTCTTCTTCATGGCTTCGGTGAGGCGTGGTTTTTTGATAGGCCGACGACCAATCAAGTTCTCTTCGGCTAACCGCCTGCGGACTGTCCTTTCTGAAACTTTCATTCCTTTGTCGTTCATCATCGTAGTCAGACGGGCAACACTCTTCTTATGATTTTCGAGGCAAATATCCCTGATTTTACGATCGGTACGATGAGTGGGGATCCTTTTTCTGCCACATTTTCCCATTCAGCCTGCTTCCAGGGGTTTGTTTTGATCGATTTTAATTTTTATACGATTGACGACAGACTTCAAAACATCCGAAATAGTTGCTATGTCTCTCTGGAAATGTGAAGAATGAAGTAATAATGTCTGCCTGTCTCTACATTTTTTTGGGGATGTGTTTGAAGTCTTACCCATGCTAAAAAAAAGCAATTTTGAGGTGATCACGGTTATTGTAAAAAAAAATTAAATTCATTCGTAAAATTCAGCAAATACAATGCAAATGTAGATACAACTTACTTACGTTTTAATTATTTCGGATGAAAAAAACTTGGAAAATATAATTTTAAAATATTTTAAACCACTTTCTTACACCGGTAATTTTCAACAAGCGTCAACCAATTGAGAGATAACATCACTTAAGTCAAAAATGACGCAGGTTTTCAGTATTGCCATTTACAAAAACTGAAAATCATGATACCAGCAGCAATATCAAATAAAACAACCACATAAAAATCTATTCGTTTTGCTCGTAAATTACATAAATATGAGCACTGTCCCTAATAATATGGCCACCCACTGTAGTATAACCAGAATCATATAAGTACAATTAAATAGCAATAAGTTAAGGAATTTTATCGAGAAATGAGTAATAACATACCAAAAAACTTTAGAGTTCAAAGGGTTAACAGTAGCAAATACTTCGGGGGAATCTTCTTCGTTCAATTTTGTATAGAAAATATTCTTTACACTTTGGGTGGAATATTCACAGTTACGGAGACAAGCGACGTAAAGGTTTGCATTTTTTTTCTTCTCCAATATTCCTGACTATTTTCAGAAAAATGTTGTACTATCAATCACTACAGTATTTTATTCGGAATATTAAAAATTCATTGGCTTTGATATAAATCAAATAAAGTGATGAGAGGTTTTAATCATTTTGTTTGACTTGTATCAAAGTGAACCAAAAAAACTTTGATATCGCTTATCTTCGTAACTGTCGACGTTTCGACCAAAGTGTAAATAATATTTTCTATTCAAAATTTAATGAAGTTTTTTTGCTACTAGCTACAAGAGTCCCTGTATAGTTATGCAGTTTTGCACAGGGATATTAAGAGGGATTTTTTTTTTAAATATGTGCATTCTTCGATTTTGTCACATGAATCATAAAAGTTTATAATTTATACAAAGAAAACCTTTACTTATACATCCAACACAATTGCTTGAAATTTTGTCAGTGTTTGCTAGAAGTTATATTTAATTCTGTAATTTCATAAAATACATCATCATTGCACAATGTATTGGATGTTTGTAATTTTCAGGGTAATAGGGTTGTGCCTGTTACAAAATGAACTGTGCCCCATGTTCCTCAACCGCCACGTGTTAAAGTTGCTGCTGGGCCGTCCGGTTCGCTTCCACGACATGGCCTTCTTTGACCCAGTTGTTTATGAGAGCCTCCGACAGTTGGTGTTGGATGCAGAAAAGCCAGAGGCACAGGCCTACTTCCAGGAACTTGATCTCAACTTTAGGTAAATATCATCTCATTCTATCATGTTTTTTAGAAAAAATTATCATAACAATACTACTTTTCATTGCTCATTCCCACGAAGCTATCTCTGAAAAAAATTATCTAATTATTGTTACTGCAGGAATCCATTGAGCAATATAATCAATTTGCTTTGTCTCGAATCTGGTTGTACTCTCCAAATGTTATCATTCCAATGACAAATCAGTGGTGTATGATGACCTATTTTTTTCTAGTTTGGAGGTGTGTCCAGAAGAAGGCGGTGGCTGTGTAGAACTAGTAGGAGGGGGCAGAGATCTGGAAGTCACGGCGGTGAACGTGTATGACTATGTTAGAAAATATGCCCACTATAGAATGGTTCGCTCCCAAGAAAAAGCTCTTGAAGTAAGTCATTCAATTGAATTATTTTGATAAAACTTATGCGGGTCGTTCTCTTTTCTATTGTCTTGTTTGGTACAAAATCCCAACAATAATAAACAACTCTGCCACAACATAAATGAATTTTTTATTAATCAATTAGTGTATCGATTAGTGCGTCTCTGTGAGATATCTATAATATACACTAATTGATTAATAATGTCTCTGTGACATAAATCCAGCACTGTTCTGAAAGATTTGAACAAACTCAAAATATTCTGAATTTTTTATTATTTATTAAAAACATTTCTTCACAGTTTCTAAAACTTTTGAGATGGTATTATTATGAGAAACCTCTATTATTATCATCAAAAAACAAATATCAAACCTATATTATTAATATTAAACAAAAGAAAAATTAGCATTTTTAAATACCACTACATCACGAAAATTGACAAGGACAGTTTAACAACAAAAAAGATAATGACCCACACATGTATGAAATTAAACTTTTCACACATGGATAATATCAAAAATTTAATAATTTTCAAAGTAAAATAAAGAATTGATCATTGTTTGACTCCCAAGAATTCGCAATTTGTTCAAAATTTTAAAAAGTCTAGATTTTTTTGTAAAACTTATACAGGGTGCCTCGTAGCTATTAGTGACAACTTCGGGAGAGTTCTATGCATTCAATTTTGAATAGAAAATATCAAAATTGAATGCAGAAAACTCCAAAATATAAAATCAAATAAATTGATAACCATACAAAAAATATATTTTTCATATTTCTGCAAGGTTTTAATAATTTTATTTAACTTGTATTGAAGCCAATAAATTTTTAAATGTTGCTGTTATAATAGTGATTGTGTACTGTAAAGTAGTGATGATCAAACCATTATTTTAGCCGGTTATTTGCAGTACAGTTTTTAAGGTGTATCTGATTGTACCGATGATTGGTAACTAAGATATAACTTGTCCAGTTGCCTGTCGAATTGCGAAAAATTAGTTTCCAATCACCGATCCAATCAGATACAAATTTTAAATAACGGTTAGTGTGTCACGGGTTAAAATACCATCACTACTGTGGAGACAGCAGTTTACAGAAAAAGCCAGAAATAATAAAAGAATTTTACCTTCCATTAAAATTCCTATTTTGTTTCCCTCGACGCCTGGAATCCATTATGAGAGAACAGCCTGCTGTTTCGGCACTTATTCACGCGTTCCTACCCCCTCTGATTCCCTGTTTGCGACAATTTACTCCCGCTGGTATCCCTGTTTCCGGTTGCGTCGCGCAACGGTTTTTTCTTTCATATGACTCATAATGCACCAGGTAGGGATTACCTGGATTCCAGGCGTCGAGGGAAACAAAATAGGAATTTTAATGGAAGGTAAAATTCTTTTATTTTGTGTTCCGTCTCGACGCCTGGAATCCATTATGAGAGATCTGTTTGTTATCACCTGGTGACCTAGTGGTTCGACGTTATATGTGACTGCCTATATTGGCGTAAAGAGAGGCGCTAATGAGCTCTGGGGGCATTGTTGCTTGGGGTTATCTACTATCTCTCTTTGGTAGAATTTTCGGAAGGTGATTTCACTCTGCCAGTTTCCCCTTGACAAGATCTCCTCTATCGGGTAGTTTTCCAGCCAATTCAACGAAGCCACAGCAGAACGAACACTTCCTGGCGTTGCTTCCACTCCAGCCTCTCTTAGGATTGACTTGATCCAACCACCTATCATTGTCCGTGAAGCTGGCTTTACTTCACCTGCCGTCGCCACAAATAGTTCCTTCATGTCCGGCTTTCGTCTCGGCTGTGAGAGTGAGACCAGCTTTCGGATCCAAAACAAGGGGTTGATGTTCCTTTCATCCGATGCGCTCAACCTCCATCCCGATTGTTTGTGTCTTGCCGTGTCAGTCTTCGCTCCCAAGGCTGGCCATAGCGTGATGGAGTCTCCTTTGTCGATCAATCGGTCCGGGGTGACTCTGAGAAGTGTCAGATCTTGGACTCTTCGCCCAGATGCCATGATGAGTAGTATGGCCGTCCTCCTTGACACGTCATACCGGCTGTTCCTTGGCGGGTTTTCACGTAGCCACTCCACCACTACTCGGGGGTTCCAGATCGGGGGTCTCTCAGTGCATCCACCAGAAACCGAGATGGCTTTAAGGACGTGCCTGACGAGGAAGTTCGAGCTAATCTGATCTGCATCAAGAGCTGGGCCACAGAAGGATACGATTGCCGATTTGTGGACCAATATTGTTCGAGGGGCTAGCCCTTCGTGGATGAACAGGTTGGCCAGATATCTTGCCACTGTTGCAGGGGGAGGGTTATGAGGTTGGACAGAATGCGTGGTACACCATCGCTGCCACCTATCCCAGGCCTGCTTGTAGGTGTTCAGCGTTGAGCCTCTCCAGCCAGATCTGAACAGCTGCTGTTCCTCCTGGCTCCAATCCGCTATAGCCTGTTCCCACCCACTGCTATTCTCCAAACTTTCAGTTGGAGGTCCTACACCCTCGGTGGGGGAAACCCTGTCGACGTATCGATCAGGACGCTTTTCAGATCTCTTACGGTGGCCCTCCCTTTGCTCGTTGTTTGAGATCGGCCCTCCAGAATGTCTTCTCCCATCTTGGCACAACTAGGAGAAAGGTGCCTCTTGCCAAGTTCAAGTGCGCCAGAACTCTTGGGACGAGATTCGGCGGCGGAAATACCCAGGCCAGCTCGTAATCCCAATGCTGACTGAATGCGTTGAGATAGGAGGCCGAGCAAGCGGTTGAGTCTAGCGACACGTAGTTTGGCACCACATGGGCGGTGGCCGATGCGAAGAGGTCGATCTGAGGACGTCCCCATATTCGGAATATTTCCTCTGTCGCTGGTTCCTCCGAGAGAGTCGGTCCGCAATCCCGTTGTATCTCCCTGGAATGTACTGCGCTGTCAGAGATATTTCCTGCTGGTCGATAAACTCTAGGAGGTCTCGAGTTATCTTCAGAAGGCCCAATGATCTTGTCCCCCCCTCCATGTTGATGTAAGTCACTACTGTCTTGTTGTCTGTCTGCAGTAGGGTCTTCGTTCCTCTTAGCAGGTAAGCGTGATCCCTGATCACTGCGTAAACAGCGAAGGCTTCTTTCTGGTTGGAATGCCACCGCATCTGCTCTGGGGACCACTGGCCTGATATCGTCTTGTCGTCCACCTGGCCGCCCCAACCTGCGTCCGCTGCGTCTGTAGTCAGGAAGTGGGAGAAGGGGGCTTCGTGTATTGGGCAGGACTCCCCTACGGCCTCCAACCACCACTCTAGGTCTTGCCGAACCGCGGCAGGAAGCTCCACTTGTCTGGATGGCTCGTGCCTCTGCAGTCTTCGGCAATGCAAACGACCCCGAGGGGTGGCGAAGTTTGCGAAGTTGAGTCTCCCCAAGAGGCCTAGAACCTGCTTGGGGGAGCAACTGCCGGCCTCGATCGGGCGGCGCGGTACTTGGCGAAGGCCAGAGCACTTGCGGTCCGAGAGGGATTTCTGGTTGGCTTCCCAAGAGGCCTAGAACCTGCTTGGGGGAGCAACTGCCGGCCTCGATCGGGCGGCGCAGTACTTGGCGAAGGCCAGAGCACTTGCGGTCCGAGAGGGATTTCTGGTTGGCTTCGTTGTCCCAAGTTATGCCCAGAAACTCCAGCTTTTGGGTAGGTATAAGGACACACTTGTCGCGGTTGATGCACCAACTCAGATGCTGGAACAGATTGACCGTCTCTACTGCCTGGGTCGCTAGCAGGTCCCTTGACTGATTGGCCAGAAGGAAGTCGTCCAGGTAGACTACGGTCCTTATTCCTCTCTTCCGCAAGAGTCCCGCTAGCCAGTTTGACAGCGTTGCGAACATTCTCGGGGCTGATGACAGGCCAAAGGGCAGGCAGGTCATCTGGAGAAGTTCCCCTTGGTAGTACAGTCTCAGGAACTTTCGGTGCGATTCCGATATTGGTAGGTGAAAGTATGCCTGGGTTAGGTCGATTTTCACCAACCAATCTTTGGGCTGGAGGAAGTCTGGGACCCGAAAGTGGTTGAACAGCTTAAAGGGTTTCGCCTCCACAAAGGCATTCAACGCCTTCAGGGTGAATATCGGCCTTAGGGAGTTGTCCGACTTCGGAGTTAGAAACAGATTTGAGATGAAGCTCGGAGAATGATCTGCTCTTTCCAGCACGCCTGACATCTTCAGGGCCTGAATGTGACTCGACATGTCTCGAGACTCCTTCGTGCTGAAGCTGCTCAACAGCTGCCTGGTGGGGGAGACTAACGGAGGTTTGGCCACAAAGGGGATTCTCGCGCCCTTGAGGATTCTCAGCACTATAGGTGGTGCCCCGAACTCCTTCCACGTGCTTTGGAACCTCCTCAAGCGTCCTCCCCAGAACTGGTTGTTCCGCCTCGCGTCATCTTCTACCTCTGCGGCTACGGTCACCAGCGGGTTTTCGGCCGTGGTCTGCCTTCCGGTTAGGTCTCCTGTTCGGGTTCCCTGAGCCTCGCTCCCAGTGCCTCGGCTCCGTCAGAAAGGGCTTACGGGACTGGAGGTATCCCTGGTTCGGAGCTCGACGAGAAGTTGACGGCTGGGGCTGAGATGTTGACGGTTGGGCCAGGTTTCGGGTTGCGGGCGAGACCCTCACCTTCTCCTGGCCCCCGTTCTTTAGGATATACGCCGATAGCTCTTCCCTATTGAACAAGTATCCCGAGCTTGGAGGGATTTTGGCCGCACCTTCTCGCACGAAATGGTCTTTGAAGCCCTCCAATATGGCCTTTCTCCGGTTCAGTATACACTCTGCCCGTCTGCCGCACACAATCTGCAGGATGTCGTCCGAAACCTTATTGTACGGAGCATCGCTGGTGAACATCGACTGAATCCGCTCTAAGAGATCCAATTCACCAGCAATTGCATCCCGTATCTCAGGGTCTCCCTCTGGGCGAGCAAGGCGTTTGAAAGCGCGGCGAGCGATCTTTTCAGCAAGCCAGTTTGGGTCGGCGCGTTATCGATCCTTCTCAAGTCGTCGTTCACCGACAATTCCACAGATGTGGGAGTCGCCGCGTAGGTTCTCTGCGTTTCCGCATAGCGAACGCCTGACCACTCGTCGGAATCGAAGTGTTGCAACTTCGAGGTCTGTTAGATCCGCTTCGGGTTCGCTCTCGGTACTGGCGGCTCCTTACGACCGTGCTGAGCTTGCCGAACTCCAGCGTATTCTTCGCCCTTCTGAGGCTCGGCGGCGGCTGAATAACGGACGCATTCGCGTCCTCCACGCTGGGCTCGCTCGCGGCTTCCGGCGTTGGCGGCGTTGTTGATGCGGGAGCCGCGCCGCCTGCTAACAAGGCCTCCGTCAGAGCAGTCACCTGTTTTAGCAGGTGGTCTACACGCGGGTCGTATGCTACGCGGCGTCTCTTTCGACTCGG
>JADDOH010010939.1:0-125424 GCA_016648135.1 Agrypnia vestita | reverse complement strand
CCTTACATATGAAATTGACGTTTTGCCGTACTGGCAAATTTGATCTCAAATATCTTCTCTTTGGTTAGGAATTCCAAATCCAAATTTATACAGCTATTTACTCATGTATTTGTGTTTTGAAAATTATAATTCATTTGTTTTTTTCTCAATGGTTTTTTTCTTTGCGTCACTCAGTTTACAAAATGAAAAACTTGAAATATCGCGATATTTACGAGTACGAGTTCCACCGTGGCACCAGTGCTGCAGAAACGGCTCGAAGGATTAATGATGTGTATGGCGACGGTGCCGCAAAAGAAAACACAGTGCGTTTTGGTTCCAACGTTTTCGTTCTGGAAATTTCGACCTGCAGAACAAGCCCCGTGGACGGCCGGAGACCAAAGTTGATAATAAAGAATTGAAGGCTATTGTGGAAGCGGATCCATCGCAAACCACATCCGAGTTAGCTGCAGGCTGCGGTGTTAGTGATAAAACTGTTTTAATCCACTTGAAGCAAATTGGTAAGGTGAAAAAGCTTGAAAGATGGGTACCTCACGAATTGAGTGAAGCAAATCCACAAACGCGCGTTGACTGCTGCGTTGCATTACTCAACCGGCACAATAATGAAGGGATTTTAAATCGAATCATTACCTGTGATGAAAAGTGGATCCTGTACGATAATCGGAAGCGCTCATCGCAATGGCTGAACCCTGCTGAACCAGCCAAACCATGCCCCAAGCGAAAATTGACTCCAAAAAAGTTAGTTGTGAGCGTTTGGTAGACTAGTGCTGGTGTCGTTCACCACAGCTTTCTTAAATCTGGCCAGACGATTACGGCAAATGTCTATTGTCAGCAACTGCAAACCATGATGGTAAAGCTAGCTGCTAAACCACCGAGGCTGGTTAATCGCTCTAGGCCACTGCTGCTTCATGATAACACTAGACCACACACTGCACAACAGACGGCTACCAAATTAGAGGAGCTTCAATTGGAATGTCTAAGACATCCACCGTACTCTCCGGACCTTGCCCCAACAGATTACCATTTTTTTCGAAATTTGGATAACTTCTTGCAAAGAAAAAAATTCAACTCCGATGGGGCAGTCCAAACCGCCTTCAAAGATTTTATTGATTCCCGTCCGAATGGTTTTTTTAGTAAAGGGATCGATGAACTACCTATGAGATGGCAAAAGTGCATAGATAGCAATGGTACATACTTTGATTAAATAAATATATTATAATAAAAAAAAATCGGCTTTATGTCCCTCCCATACTAAACGCCAATTTCATATGTAAGGACCTAATATATATAGATATATATATGCCTTTGCATATATGCAAGAAAAAATACACGTTGGTAATATCTTAAGTAAGGTGTATGTATAGAAATAAGGTTATGGACATTTTTTCTCAAAAATATACTTATTAATTTGAAGGAAAAACGAATATTTATTATTACTGTATTAATTTAGACAAAATTTAGGAATTAACTAACGTTTTATTTTTTTTTAAAGAGAGGTATACGGAAATACTGAGTTTGATGGTATAAACCAAGCTAAATTCAAGTCTGTAATAATATTAACAAACTTTGTCGAAGTTATAACTGTACTTTGAACCCCTAAGTGACTCAAATCACTCTTGTTCTGAAGAATTTGTGGCAGAAAACTTTTAATAAAATTGATATTATAGTCTATGTCAAAAGAACCGCAGTCTAGTACGGGCCATATGGCCTTAAAAATTTAACTCCTCAATTTATGTAGTTTTGATTTTCTGATTAAAATATTTTTTAAAATCTGATATTAAGCTTTTATAATTTTAGGAAATCCCAGATGATGCCACTATTAAGAAAATAATAAACTTATTCATTTTAAAAAGTTTAAACTAACAATATTTTTATATGTAGGGTCTAAGGATACAATTATCGGGTTTTGATCACAGAGGAATAATCATTAATTAAGTTACATTATAGAAATCTCACAGAGACTCTTTAATTTTTGTATATATCTAACAGATATAGGAGTATTATTACCAGTGGCGACATCTGTGAATAAACACAGATGGCTAAAGCATAATTATTCGAAATAAGACGGATAAAAAACAAATATTATTAAAAAAAAAAAATATTTGGATGTTCTTAGGATGGAATCAGTAAATGTTGCAATGTGTAAATTAATCACTCAAATTAGCTGAGACAAATTATGAGCCCTGTGGCCATCCTATAAAGACTTCCATATATGTTTCCCATAAATACCTTTGTCTCTGTGAGACTTTTATAATTTATCTTAATTATTATTTTTATTATGGTAAAAGTATATTCGTGTAACATATTTATATAAGTTTAGTATTATAAATCGGATTACAATTTTTGTTCAGCATGCAGCATTCAGTTTGTCTCGGCTAGTTAGCGAGATCCTATGTTAAAATATCCAGCTGTTCATACCTTATAAAATGTAATTTTTTTCAACTTATATAAATATATATAAAATAATAACCGTGTTGAATATCTTAAAATACATTGTGCGGGAAGACTACTTTGTAAAAGAATTTTTATTTATGTAGTATGGGCAATAACGAGAACTTTTCTGATAATATTTTTTTATTAGATTATTATGAGTATTATTGGAGTTTAAGAACACTTTTTTACATCTATGTTTCTGTATTATATTTTTTTTAGTTTAAACTTTATGTTAAAATTAAAATCGTTAAAAAAAAACCTCAAATTCACATTTTTGCCGTTTTAACTAGATTTCCTCCTTTTTACTAAATTTAAATGTAAATTTTTAAAAAATATTTTAAAATTAAAAAATAGACCATTTTCGTATAATTTTTACTAATTTTTCTATTGCAATTTTTAATTGGAAACCCGCCGAATAAACATATTTCATATCAAAAGATATATGTTGTGTACGAGTTTCTATATATATATATATATATAAATTTTTTAAAAAAATTTTACTCTTCTTGTACCCAATTATGATTAATTTTTCATAATATCCAGCTACCTCTTTCTGTACAAAAACGAAAAAATGGTGTAAAAATCATCACAGAAAAGCCTACAAATTGTTGGACATTTCTCAACAAAACAAGTAACAGCGCTGCGTTGTATAAATCTCCACGACCATTTACTAAGGCACACATTTGCGATGCTAATGCCGATCAAAGCGAGTCGACTGCTTGTCGCTTGTTCTATTTAAGTCAGCTACAAGTCGGCGCACGGTCTTCCGTACTACCTGCATGCGGATCTGGAGTAAACAAACCCGTCAGCGAACACATGCGAAAGGGTCAGGAGAGCAAGGGACGAGGGTGTGCGAAAATCGATAGGCTCTGCACGTTGTAATATGCACACAGGTGCAGCGGTGCCGGTGCATATTTTTAAAATGCATAAAGTCATCCATCATGAGACTGCGACGTAAAGGAAATGAATGATTTAAATAAAATTCCGCGCAAAACACACAAATCGACAATTTAACGATCCTTTGCGGGGTTCTTTCTGGTCTGCAGTGTCGTCCGTTAAAATCAATTCTCTAGTGAAAACTGCAGCAATATGACTATGAGCAACAATTTAATGAGAAATATTATATATAGAGTGATTGTACAGCATGTATGATGAATAATACAGCAGCAGTGACTTATAATGTGTCTTTGTACCTCAAAACCTCGTAAACAAGTAAATAAATTTCTGCAAAATTATTTAATTATTAAAATAATAATTCGTTAGACGCGTTCAATGTTAAATTTTAGGAACAAATGCGCGTACATCATACAACGGAATATTTCCACACCATAAAGTCACGTCTCACCAATTAATAGCTATAATGACGGTTTTCCGTGTGATATTTGACCAATAACATTTCTTATAAGTGACGTAAACAAGTTTGAAAATAGTGTTATGAAAATTGCATATACTTCGGGCGCTGCTATTTGCTTATTTTTTTTAATATGTGCCTAGGTACATACTTTTTATAATATAATCACGATCAAATTCATAATCGAATTATGTGCTGACTGATTCATTTTCTCTTTGTTATAAACAAAATGCAATTCTGCTATTGACGAAATTCTTGTTTATATATTTTTATGTATGCCAACCGTGTCTTAGTCATAATTAAGATATCCGATACATGGTTCCAGTCGTGTTGAAAGCACAACAGGTTGACAAATTACTAGGTTGGTAGAAAGGTTATTGCAAAACTAATCGTCAAATTCAAATACATTCATTTCAGAAAATAACCAAATTTTTTAATACAAATAAGTACCAGCACAGTTTGATTACAATTTTATTTATTAAGGCAACGTAAAATTCTGTGATTTTTAAGCTTGGATCCTAAAGATATTATTGCATTAATAATAAAAATAAAAAAAAATCACTTAGGAAGTTATAATTTTCTTGAGTATGTTAATAATTTTCTAGCGTTCAAATAAAAAAAATTGTCAACTCATTTTTTCACCCTTCTTGTTAGGTGTTGTTTTACATTAAGAGATGTTGACTATGGATAGTTATAGAATAATTGCTGCGAATTTTTTAAATTAAAAAACATAGATACAACATGTGATAATGTATAGAAGTACTTAGCTACCTTCCATAAAAATTTCCTATATAAATAGCTTCGTCGCTAAGAGTTCTATAATTTATCTCAATTAAATACTTATTTAAAAAAATTTTCACGCACGTTCTTTGGTTATTAAAGCTTTTAGCTGTGCCGTCTTCTAAAATTTGGTTAATTTAAAAATTTTGTACTTTTTTCTTCTTTAAAACACACGTACTTTATTTACCATATTCTTTTAATTCATACGTACCAAATGGCCTAACCTAATTTTTTTCTTAATAAAAAATTATCATTAATAATGAGAGATGAATAAATTTACATAATAAATTATAAAGATTGAATTGAATTGAATTGAAGAAGAAAGAATTGAATTCTCTTGTAGCATTAAGTATCTATATAATATTGGGTAATCCTTTCTACTAAAATTGTTAGTTCTTTTGGCGTCATGTAACTCTGAATTTCTAATGTCGTAATCGAATCTTAAAGTTCTTCCGTCACCATTTTCTCGTAGCGTACAATGTTAACAGCTAAAGTTTGATCCCTGACTCTACAACAACCTTTGACATGGTTGACAAATACCCTTTGACATTTTCGATTATTGGGGATCTAGAATCGGTATACCTCCACAGGAATCTATACACATACCTACCCACTATCTAGCTTGAAATGTGAATTTTTATGTTTTACGTAATATTAATGAAACACTAATATTTATCCATTCCACAATTTTTTATGTTTAAAATTTTAACAAAATGGTTAATACATTTTACTTTTTTATATGTTTTAAAACCATATCAGGATTGTATTTAGTATTTTCTATTTTTATTTACATTTCTGATTCATTACGTAGAATTAATCAATAATATTCATTCCATAATAATATCTGTTTTATATTTAACATATACAGTTATATAAATTGAAACAGTGGTATTGTTAAAAAATGCTCAATAGAAATATTAGGTATGTATAAAGTTTTCGAAATAAAAAACGTAAATAAAAAAATAATCACTTCTTAGATCTACCTTCGAGTGATAATATACATTTATTCTTCATTTCCTAGTCTTAAGCCCTGGGCCACCCTATAAAAAAATTTATACACTTTTCCCATATGAATAGCTTCGTGTCTATGATACTTCTATAATTTATCTTAATTGAAAATATTTGTATCAAGTATTTATACTTATTGTGGATAGGTAAGACAAAATTCAAAATATACTACAATAAATATATATTATCGATTACAAATGATGGGTTATATTGATGACTAGCTGTTCGTACCCGGCGTTGCACGGGTTAAGGATTAAGTTGAAAATAAATTTGTGGGGGGGAAACAAAGGTTTGGTTCGAACGGTATAGATTTGCATCGAAAATATATCAGGGGGAGGAGATAAGGTAAAAGGGGAGGGATGAAATAAAGTCCTAAAGAAAAAGTTTCGATATTTTGAGTGCGATCGTTCGAACGATATAGATTTGTATAGATTTGCATCGAAAATATATCAGAAGGACGAGAGGAGAAATGTAGCTGTGTTACCCACCGAGTCTTGAAGAATTAATTTCCAAATTTTGAGTCCAATCGGTCAAACGGTACAGATTTTCATTAAAAATATGTCAGGGGGAGGGGAATATGTATGAAAATAGGGGGGAAATGTCACCTATGTTACCTGCCGAGTCCTAAAGAATTAGTCTCCAAATTTTGAGAACGATCGGTCAACGGTACAGATTTACATCGGAAATATGTCAGGAAGAGGGGAAGGGGTATAAGAATAGGCGGAAAATATCGCCTATGTTACCCGCTGGATCCTAAAGAATAAGTTTCCAAATTTTGAGTCCGATCGGTCAAACGGTACAGATTTGCATATAAAATATGTCAGGGGGAGGGGGAGGAGTATGAGAATAGCGGGAAAATTTTGCATATGTTACTCGCCGAGTCCTAAAGAATATGTTTCCAAATTTTGAGTCCGATCGGTCAAACGGTACAGATTTGCATCGAAAATATGTCAAAGGGAAGGGAAGGGGTATGGAATAGGGAGGAAATGTTGACTATGTTACCCGCCGGGTCCCAAAGCATAGATTCGATTCAAATTTTGCACAGTATGCAACATATGCACAAACGGTGTGGATTTGTATAGAGACAGATTTGTAACAGACAGACAGACAGAAAGACAGACAGACGTTGAGTTTTATGGGTAAAGATTATATACAAAGAAATATTATATTAGTAAAAATTAGTATTAACCTTAAATTCTGTTTTAATTTGATGATAATTTTGAGGTGGAAGGTGCAATTTGTTGTGAACTGACATTTTTAGACACTTTCATGATCACATATGTATCTAGTAGGTGTTTGTATAGGTACAGGTTTTTTGGTTTCAATTTTAAAATTCTGATCTGTTAATTTTCTGATTATTAGGGGGGGATTTTAAAAGAATTTAATACCAAGAAAGCTAAAATGATTTTGAGTTGTGGTAGAATTAAATTTTATCTTATTAATACGTTAATACGGTTAAGTGTATATCTGAGTCTTGAAGATCGAAATTCGCTGTTGTATTTAATGTATTTTATATTTTAAAATTTTGGATTATTGTTTTTTTGTTGGGTACCTTGAATTATTTGCGCTTGGGAAGCTATTACAATTTACGTTACGAAACACATCATTGTGTTTCGTACAAATTGTACGATATAAAATTTAATATAATAAAATAAATAAATATATGGATTTATATTTGTGTATCCATACACATACATGCATTCACTATACACACACAAACTTATAATTTTGATATAAATTTTACGGTCTTTCTCGCATTCTTGAACCTTTCAGTTATCTGAGTTACCATCCACCTCAGAAGTATGTGCTCCTTGCGCGTGTACCACAGTGAAGAAGGACCCACCATACACCCAAGACCGTTTTATGAGCTCTTATATCGGCTCTACACTTTCGCCACCCAATACGGCGCCCGAAACACACAAGTAATCATTTCTTCGTTCAATCTTTATCATCATATCGGCTTTACGATATTTACTCCATTTCTATCTAAGAGCATTTTTAGTTGCTAGTCATTCGGATGGACGGTGACCTATTGTTACCCGACGGTGGGCTATTATTATCTATTTCGCAGGGCACCGGAATTTTAGTTTATTATCATGGAATGATTTGGAACTCCATGAAAAAATATAGGGGTTAAGTCGCGAGATATTTAAATACAAGAATAAAAGAATATCGCCGTTGCCTAAAAACTAATAACTTCTCGTAATTCGCCAGCCATATAATTGACACCAAACATTTTTGCGATAGTCACAAATAATAGCACTCCAGTCGGTTCCCATAAATAATATATATTGTAAAACGTGTCACCATGTGTTTTAGATACCATGTGTCATTATTTGATATCAATAAAAGGAAAAAATAACGCATTACATGTTTTGGAACAGGGGAATTAATGGGAATATACTTAAAGGGAATTTAATGAAAACTTTTCTTTATTCTAATATATAATTCCAAAATTATTAATTTTCTTTAACATATTTATGAATAATGTTATTTATTTGTTGGTTTTGTTTTCTTTTTCTATATAAAAAAAGACACTCGAAAAAGGATTCGTATCGTAGTTATGCAATAATAATAATGTCGTTGTCTGTGTGTCAGTAAATTCATAGAAATAATAATAATTCTATTTTAAAAATTAATATGTATGAAAGCTGATATCATTATTGTATAAAATGAAAATATTATTCCGTTTTCAAAATTAGTATGATTTCAGATAGTAGGTAATAGGTACACATAAAAGTTAAGATACATTTTAGATCGATTTTCGGATAAACTTTTTTGATTTCACTAATTAATATACAACTAATCCCAATTATAATAATTTCATTGTCCGTACGTGCACCCGCCCATCATAACTTTGTGTAAGGTCCATGACATCTTTATAGTATAAAAAGCTTTTTTAATAAATAAATAAGTACTTTTTCAAAAAATAAATACTCACATGTAAAAGTATCGTCATTTACCGGTTACATTTACGGCTAGTTATTAATAATTTAGTTATTAATGTAAAATTGAAAATCAAAAATAAAAAGTCCAGCATTGTTGACGGGTTTTAACTAGTAATCTTACTATTTTCAAACTAAGCTTAACGCTCGTTCAACGGAATGGGAATAACTTGCCGGTGTCTTGGAATCCAACCTGGACTCCAACCATCGGATCACCATGCGAGAAATAAAACCAATAGACAAACAAGTTACTCAAATTACAAATTTAATTTTATTTATTAATTAATTATCCTCAACTAACCCTTACGTACGTACCTGAATATCGATATAAATAAATTTATTCCTGAATACCGATATATTAAATTTAAAATATATTAATTTTACATATCGCGATCATTGTAGGTACTTGACAAATTTTTATTTGGGAATGTTCATAAAATTTCAAATTTGTTTTGATTTATTTATTTATATTATAGCCTTTGCCACAATTATTGGTAGTCAGCCAGATTCATCCTTAGTGTTGATTTTACGCAGTTGATCTAAGTATATGACTGATATACAAATATATATTCTTTTGGACCACATTGTAAGCCCCGACAATAATTTTTCGATTTTTTATATCTCTAGTGTTGCATTGAGTGATATATAGGAGTAAGCGAATTAAATTGAAAAAATATTCAATGAATTTTTTGAAAAAACACATGCTCGTATGCGAAAATTGCATAGAACCATGTGAATTCTATGTGAGGGTAAAATTATTTTTAATATTTCAAAATTTAATATGTTAGCAAAGCTGCTTTGGCAAAACATTTTATTTTAATTGTATCTAATTTTATCAATGATTGGTAATCGATTATTTGCCATTCGAATGAAAACTAACGGTACACTAAAATTCAATTAAATCTCAGTTACCAATCATCGAAACGATCGAAAGTTTCTCAAAGCTTTCATTTCCAAAGCAAATTTAAAATTTTGTTAAAGCAAAGTTTCTCATTCAATAATGGCAGATGAATTATTTATTAAGTTTAAATTAAAATGTTGATTCTATGTTTTTGGTTAAACCTGAATGCATAGCAAGTAGATTACAGCAATATCATAAGAAAATAAATTTGCACTAGATATATACTATCACTAGCATTTCCGTGGAATCAGAACCAAGCACATTTTCAAAAGAAGATATAAATGTCTACTAGTGAAAATATATTAGGTCCTTACATATGAAATTGGCGTTTAGTATGGGAGGAACATAAAGCCGATTTTTTTTTATTATAATATATTTATTTAATCAAAGTATGTACCATTGCTATCTATGCACTTTTGCCATCTCATAGGTAGTTCATCGATCCCTTTACTAAAAAAACCATTCGGACGGGAATCAATAAAATCTTTGAAGGCGGTTTGGACTGCCCCATCGGAGTTGAATTTTTTCCTTTGCAAGAAGTTATCCAAATTTCGAAAAAAATGGTAATCTGTTGGGGCAAGGTCCGGAGAGTACGGTGGATGTCTTAGACATTCCAATTGAAGCTCCTCTAATTTGGTAGCCGTCTGTTGTGCAGTGTGTGGTCTAGCGTTATCATGAAGCAGCAGTGGCCTAGAGCGATTAACTAGTCTCGGTTGTTTAGCAGCTAGCTTTTCCATCATGGTTTGCAGTTGCTGACAATAGACATCTGCCGTAATCGTCTGGCCAGATTTAAGAACGCTGTAGTGAACGACACCAGCACTAGTCCACCAAACGCTCACAAGTAACTTTTTTGGAGTCAATTTTCGCTTTGGGCATGGTTTGGCTGGTTCGGCAGGGTTCAGCCATTGCGATGAGCGCTTCCGATTATCGTACAGGATCCACTTTTCATCACGGGTAATGATTCGATTTAAAATCCCTTCATTATTGTGCCGGTTGAGTAATGCAACGCAGCAGTCGACGCGCGTTTGTTGATTTGCTTCACTCAATTCGTGAGGTACCCACCTTTCAAGCTTTTTCACCTTACCAATTTGCTTCAAGTGGATTAAAACAGTTTTATCACTAACACCGCAGCCTGCAGCTAACTCGGATGTGGTTTGCGATGGATCCGCTTCCACAATAGCCTTCAATTCTTCATTATCAACTTTGGTCTCCGGCCGTCCACGGGGCTTGTTCTGCAGGTCGAAATTTCCAGAACGAAAACGTTGGAACCAAAAACGCACTGTGTTTTCTTTTGCGGCACCGTCGCCATACACATCATTAATCCTTCGAGCCGTTTCTGCACCACTGGTGCCACGGTGGAACTCGTACTCGTAAATAACGCGATATTTCAAGTTTTTCATTTTGTAAACTGAGTGACGCAAAGAAAAAAACAATTGAGGAAAAAACAAATGAATTATAATTTTCAAAACACAAATACATGAGTAAATAGCTGTATAAATTTGGATTTGGAATTCCTAACAAAAGAGAAGATATTTGAGATCAAATTTGCCAGTACGGCAAAACGCCAATTTCATATGTAAGGACCTAATATTTAAACAGATACTCATTGGTGAAATTGTAATCGTTTCCCAATTTTCAATGAAAGTGGATTTGACAGTAGTCCAATTCCGGGTATTTAGTTTTCCCTTAATCTCAAATACTCTATCATAACCTAATCTAACCTAGAAATGAAGTAAACGACAGTTGATCAATAAACGTCGCAGAATAAGTTTACTTTCAAATTCATTTTCGTGCAATGTTACGTATTTCAAATTCAAAATCATTTTCGTGCAACGTTACGCATAATGGTTCTAATAATTAATAAAAAAATATCAATTGAGGCTAATACTACAGTAAATAAAGATGTAAATACTCTAAAAAATGTACGGAATGGAATCTGCCATCAATTAATGCTGATACAACATATTTTTGCAGCAAATGTGTCATTCAACAGAGAGAAAACAACTGAGAAATTATTATTAAATAAAATTCATAAAACTACCTGTATTCAATATGTTTACTGTTCATCTATTGAAGAAAAAGATAATATTTAAAACCTTAAAATTATTACCCCTTATTTTTTTCCAAAAAATTGTATTTCGATTTCCATTTAATAAAATAAATACATCCTTATCCTTAGGAACCGACATGTAAAAGTACCGTCATTTTTTACGGGTTAGAGTTAGTCGTTATAATAATTTTATGTCTGTCCGTCCGTTCTTCGCAACTGTAAAGTCCGTAACTTCTTTATAGTACAAAACTTTTTTCTTCTTTCTTCTTCTTTTTTTACACGAGGACGAGTTTATTTTTTTTACGACGAGTTACAGCTAATTAATAATAATAGCAAACAAAAATCCACTTTTTTTACGAGTCTCATGTAGTCTCCGTTCACTTTATGAAAGCCACTTGCAATAGTGTGAGTGATATCCTCTGTAACACGTACATTGTGTAGTGGTATTCTTTTTTTACATTTTTTAACATTTCCTTGCATTTTATGCGGCCGTTTGATGGCGCGTTACTCCCTGGATCTATTTTTTTATAATTATGTACGAGTACAAACTTATATTAACTAACTGTGCCTGCACGGCTTGGCACGCGTAGATTTTTAGTAACTTAAAGTCATATTTTATCAATTTATGTATTAACCTTAACATATAGATATAATATGTCGTCGCGGACTTTTTATTGAACTTTTTGAGTTATACAACTTCTCTATAGAAAGCTTTGCTTTACCGCTAAGTCAGCGTTCTTAATAAATACATCGCTCCACCATTTATTCGTCGCTTTTAGTTATAAAATTGGTCACCACGAAAAGTCCTTTATTTCAACGGGATAATATAAAGTCCTGAAAGTTCATTCTAAATATTGGTAAAAGTATTTTTGAAATTGGATGAGTAGTTTTGTAGATTACCTCACGCATCCAAACTTACAAACCTTAACCATTTATATTAGTAGATATAGATAACTCGTTAAATATCATCAACGTTCTTTATGGATATTCTATTGACAAAGTTTTAATTTCACTAGACGAATTACTGAGACATTCATCTGGTAATTTCATTTCCTCGGAAGATTTTTGAGTCGCTCTTCATATTGTTTTCTGAGATTGTAGTAACACGGTGTAATGTATCGATAACGAGATTTTATAATTAAATATTAACACATTGCAATTACTTTATGCATCTGTTATATACATATATCAAGCCTAGATCATTAATATAAAATCATTACAAAGTGCGTGATAAATAAATTTAAAAATATATATATAGAATATACACTTTACAATATATACTTTTAACTATACAATATACACTTACAATATACACATACAATGTACATTTTTAACTATATATTATGCATAAATTGAGGCAATTTTAAAAGTTTTTTGTTAACATCTTTCTTCTCGCTTTCCTGCAATCTATGGCAGCGATTTCGTGAAAATGGACGGAAATGCGTAACAGGAAATAAGGCGCCAGGGAAGCGCGCGCAATTTCATTTAAGTAATGAGCGCGCGCGATGTAAAAAGTCATAATTTATAAACAAATCAATATCCAGCAAGTGTCATCACAGCGAAGACGCACACTTCCGAAAGCCAAAGCTTTTGATTTTGTATATATGCTACACGATTGCTTTCAAGCCTGCGGATGTTGTAACTATGATATATTTTGACTTATATCTTCGAAACTATCAACATATTTTTTTCATTAATGTAAACAATAACTACACTTAATGATTTACATTCTCAAATTTTGTTATATATGTGATTATTTTTAAATATTCAAAGTTTTCATACAATTTGTACGGCGGGACACTACCGCCATCTATGAAAATAAATAGAAACATATAATTGACCAAACATATTTCCAAACAAAATACGTATATAGATATACGGTACCTACCTAGTGCGGCAAAATTCAATAATAAATAAATGCACAGACATTTCTTTTCTTGTATTTACTAATTAATAAATATATAGGTATTAGCTTTTTTAAATTTTGGTATTCATTCTGTAGCTGCTCAATTGATATTTTTAATTGTGAGATGTCAAATGTTACACATCATATGCGACTATTGTAAGGCTCGCTCGTTTTTTACTCATCACTTTTAGTGATTGTCGCTGATTCTGAGATCCTAAAAAAATGCATTTTTTTGATATAATCGTGAATAATAATGATGACGTTTGTGAATTTAATGTATCAGAAACAACTATTCAACTTTATTAACTTATTATTATTTTTAACTATATAATATTATTATTATTATTATTATTAACTTTTAACTATTTAATAACAGCAACATTCGAGTCGAAACTTCTATATACAAAATATGTATTATCTATGCAATCGAAACTTCTATATACAAACTATGTATTATCTATGCAATCCTTCGCCGAAAATTGCAGTTGTTCAAATAATCTACTTTAGTATTTAAATTACCGAGCCTTTTTAATCTAGCATTTACTTGGAAAATAATGAATTTTTGGCACAGGCGTTTTCCTACATGGTAAAAAATTATTATTTGAACATTCTGAACCTTCCATTACTCACTGTGTTTATTACGATGATATATATTATGTAAGCTCTTTTCAGTCAGATATTTTCCTCCAAATAACTATCTTCTATCTACCGAGAAAGGTAAATAAACACAAAGATATTATTTACTCTTCATTTTATCTTGACATTTTAAGTTTATTATTCTGTATCCGAGAATAATCTGAGGCATGTTGTACACACTCCTGTGTAACTTAAATTCCGCCTACTTAATCATTACTTTAAGGATATTTGAGTCATTCAGGAAAAGGAGATGCTTAGTACTTTTATGAGTGAAATAAAGTTTTCGTGCAGTTTTATAGGACTTTAGATACCCTATAAAACCTTCAAATAAACTTAAAACGCGTAGAATCACACGCAACGACAGATTAAAATATTTGCAAACAAGGTGGAAAAATTTTAGCCAAAACAGGAAAAGAATTGACTTAATTAATTTATTATTTTTAATCACACGCCTAAATATTAAATACCCCCTTTTATTCACTACTGTTATGATGTATTCTTGATATATATTTTGAAAATAAAAGGGTTTTAATAAATGCAGCACCACTTACATTATTGCATTATTGGTTTCTTAGTTAGTTGTTTGCATGTATTCACTTATTTTACTTTTTTAATATCTAAATCTTTTACTTTTTTATCCCAAGAGGATCGGAGAGCTATCGCTTAGACAGCATTCTTCCGCCTCTCTCTGTTCGGTGCTGTGTCGATCACTTGGGGCCACTGATATTTCCATCTTTCCTTGCAGAGACTCTCTATTTGCCTTCTCCGTGTACTCGGGGGTCTTCCCAAAAAATTTGTTGGCTTTTCTCAGTAGTACGTACTCTTCTTATTTTCTAGTTTTCTCGTTAGTATGCTTAAGTATTTTGTTTCGGCAACTGAATTTTTGACCGATATCCCTCCATCAATATTCAAAATTCATGATGCGTCAGAATGCAATAGTGGAAGGAAGTGTAGAGTCCGTTCATTTTATGAAAACCACTTGCATTTTTGCAAACTCGCACATTATTTTTTTGAGTAAATGATATAAACAAAAAATAAAAATAAAAATTATTTTATTTACTTTACTTGAAATAAGCATACGTGTATTATAAAAAACCAAATTTAATTTTTTTAAATCCCCAAACAGTAATAATTTCGAATGTTTATCCGTAACTGAAAATAGATTGCAATAGCTGATCTCATTCCGTTTTCAAAATTAGTATGATTTGAAAAAAAATTATCTTATAAAATTTAAAAAAAAATATGTAATATGTGTAGTTTATAAAATAATCAACAATTCCAATCACAATTAAATTATGATTGTTGATTATTTTATCGAATGATTGTTTTATATGTGTATGACAGATGGCGCTGTTAGGATTATTTTTAGCGCATTGGGGTAAAATTTTTATTCTATCACAGCGGAAACGCATGTAGCGGAAATGCGTGTAGCGGGAAGCAGCATTTAGCGGGAATGCGAGGCCATGAAATGCGCGCGCATCCATTAAACTGTCAAAAAATTATTCACTTGAAATTAGTATTCTAGTATATAAACAATGTATTATCAATAATTTAAAATCGAGTACCAATCATACATATATTTAATTCAAAAGTTGACGAATAATTGGTTATTGAATTGAAAATGTTTTGTTTGTCAAAGTTTTTGTGACGAAACAAACGAAACAAAAGCGACGTAGTGGTCAGATATTCGTTGTCAAAACAAAAATAATACATTCATTCATTGTACATTGAAAGTGGGTAAGCATTTGGACTTTTTTTAAATGCACCCGACTTTTGATTCATCATAAGTCTGCGATACAGGCATATGAATACGATGCAGGTAAATGTCTTCGAATCGTCGTTTTACGTCAATTCGAAGACATGTATCTCTTATTTTAATTATTACAAACCAATAGTTACATTTGTACCATTAAAAATATAAATAATTTAACTATATTTAAGTGTTATCAATTATATTTATCATTATTATCCATTTTTAACCAATATGCAAATATCAATTATCACAATCACGACAAAGAAGAATAACTTCTACCTTACCTACTTGAGTGCAAACTTCTCCATTTGTGTGTAATCTTGGTACCACGAAACCTTGGTTTGTTTGTATCCTTGGTTACCTCAAAAAACGATAAGACGAATCATCAACTATCCTAATTTTGAATATCTGTGTGTTCGAATAAAAGTTTGGCCAGTTTGTGAATAAAAGTTGGTATAAGAATATCAAAAAACAATTCAGCTATTCACAAAGGTATATATCACGACTCTAGTATTGATACTGATTGAATTATGACCCATCGTGCGCAACGGAAGCGCAATGCACTCACTATCGCTGTAGAACATTTCGAAGGATTACTTGAAAACTACTCAAAACAATCAACAAAAGTTAAAATACGTAAGAGGGAAGACTTGACATAAACCATAAACACAACTGGCAGCGTTGTTCCAAAATAAAAATAATGCAAGAATATATAGTGTTAGAATAATAATTAATATAAATTAAGATATTTCGTACAATTTTAATAGTGAATAATATAATATTAGTTTTAAAAAATAAACATATTGTTGAATAGTGTTAACTGCATTTGTACAAAAAAGTAATTTTATATTAGAATGACAAATTCGGTAACATGGATTCCCTCAAATCAAAACACAGCATAAAATATCTTTGAGGTTAAACGGAGTATTCTTGTTCTAAAAATTACTCTTGATGCATTATTATTACATAGAAAATTGCTGTATTCGATTAAATAAACACCTTGAGCTTATGAAATCCCTGAATGATTACTCCCAAGTGAGTCTGAAAGTGTAAATGATGTGGCAATTGATTGAATCCAAAATAGATATAATTTTCATTGTGACATGACTGTCATGGACAAAATAATTAAAACTCCATTAAAATATACTGGAGAACTTACAACAAGCCTATATAATACTTAAATTTATTCGGGCAGAAAGATATAGAGATTGGCAATTGCATGTTGAAGCAGTTAAACAAATGCTACTGGTTTTTTATATATAATTACACGAATTATGCCTGCTGGGAGACTATTTACCTTTATAATATAAATCTTTACCTAAAACTGCTAAAGAGACGCATTAAGAATTTTTAAGGGAAGCTTTGTGGTAAAGCAAATAAAGAGAACATTGAATGAAAAACCACCTCCCTCATCATCAGGCCCTGGAACACGTGAACAAAGAGCATAAACTGAAAGAAGACTGAGAAGCCGAAGGAGTTACAGGAATTACCAGGAAAGAAACTGCCCGAGATCGCTGGTGCATTATTTCCAATGCTCTGTCTAATTTATCAAATCTGGCTAAGAAAATTTGTGAGTTGGAAATAGAAGACTCACATAAAGATATTTCAAGCGAATCAAACTTCAAAAAAGATTGATCAACTGTACAAAATCTTTCTGAAATTTAAAAAAATTAAGTGTTTGTTTCAGAAAGCAACAAGATAACGAAGATATTTACTGATGAACTTGCGTAGGATAAAATTGTCACCGACTTGCTTACATACAGATTGGCACTTAAAACGGTTTGACTTTTATACACACTGAATAAAAACAAATCAAGAACTTATTTTGTTTATTTATAACAGAATTTACATAAGTTAACTATGGTTAGAAAGTCAACAAAAAGTAAAGATGTTTAAATTTATGTCGGGGAATTAGTGACACAAACGTTTTCGGTAGTCAAAAGTGGACGGAATATATACCTAAAATTCACAGCCAAATTAGACAATTCGTGAAATCGGTTCTAGCTAATAAACTAAAAGAAAAAGGCGAAGTACTGAACTCACTACAACTAGAAAATCGATCGAAAGCAATGAAGGTTATTGATAGTCAATCTCCCATCCAAGCAATTGGGAAGCCAAAAACAATAAATACTTTCGGAGATTTGAAGAGCATATTCCTGAAAACAATTTTCCATTCGGCCCATTTTAAAAACTGTCAGAGCTTTAATGTAATTTTCGACCGATATAATCTACATTCCATTGAATCTGGTACAAGAAGCAAGACAGCAAAAATTACACCCATTGAGTATAAGATAACTGTCTGATACTTCACTGCCAAAAAAATGGGACTGATTGAAAAGGCTGTATGAGATCGGTTTCTCGGATGGTTTGGTAGAATTAATGGCAGGCTACCTGCAAAATAGAAACCAATTTGTCTCGTACGGTTTATTCGCGTCATAGTGTATCCATACTTTCTTGGGAGTCCCGCAAGGCTCCAACCTGGCTCCATTGTTTTTTCTATTTCTATCAATAATATTAAAATGTAAATTTAAATTCACGCTTTCTGTTAATCGCGAATGACTTAAAGATTTTTTTAATTGATGATTTTCATCTTCTCCAAAAAGATATATCAAATATATTTTTAATGTTTCCAAGTGTATGGTTACATCTTTCCCTCGGGCTCAAAACACTCTGTTATATAGCTACAAAATGAACGACCAAAATCTGACACGAACATCGAGTGTTAAGGATCTAGGTGTTAGATTTGTAAGCAACCTAACATTTCATCATATAGAGACGATCAGTGGTAATGCTTTGAGAATGTTAGGATTTGTTCTGCATACTGCCAGAGTTTTCGAGAATACTCGCATACTGAGAACTCTTTACAACTCCTTGGTGCGAAATAGACTCGAGAGTGGCTCGATGATTTGGGGGCCACATGAGAGCAAGTACTCTCTTATGGTGGAGAAAGTCCAAAAGAAGTTTCTGAGATATCTCTACATGAGAGAGTACGGGCATTATCCTTAGCTCTACCCAACCGAGTTTCTCTAGGGTTAGTTTGGCTACAATAGTTTAGAGACTAGAAGGAATGTATATTTGATTACACATTTTTATCGATTGTTTCGCGGTATGATCGATAATACTGAAATTATGCAGAGCATTGTTTGTGTGTTCCTGATAATTACTTTAGACATCGTCAGTATAGATTGTTTCACATTCCAATATACAGAACCAACCTGCCGATGGTTATGCCTGTTAGAAGAGCTACAGCTATGCTGAACAAAATCGCTTTGGGTATTGATATATTCCATTTATCTGAAGGGGTTTTCCGAAGCAGTATTCTCCTACATCTTTGACCAGGTTTTATATGTTAATTAATTAAATATTCTTATTTTAATATACACATATATATTAGAGATGAAACGGATAGTGATTTGGCCGGATACCGGATACCGGATATCCGACGAGCCTCTATTATGGGTTATGATGCCACCAGGGTTTTTACTGGATTCACAAAAAATAAGTTGGCAGATATTATTAAAGAACCACATGCCTTTAGAAATCTTTGGATATAATGCACACCTCACAGAAAATGCAATGAAGCGTGCTGTAAAGTTTGTGGTTGGAATGTACAGCCGTAAAAGAGATACACAATATTGACCACCTCAGGGCGGCAGACCAAATATAAACAGTTGATAAATATTTTCTTAGGTTTTCACGGCCGTTCAGAATCTTCTGTATAGTTTTCTGGGATATTCTGTATATGTGACCTCTCTGGCCGACATTTCGGATCCCATTGGCACGGCAAAATATCCCAGAAAACTATACACAGAAGAGTCTTCATCTAACCCCACCCAAAGAAGCGCCCGTGCATCACCTTTGCAGGACCAATTTTATCAGACTTATATTTGGAAGAAGGAAGTGATCCTCAGTCACCTATTCGGTTAATGTAATAAACCCTCCAAAGGCTGATGATGATAATAATTATTTAAAATTTAATATCTTCCCACAATTTTGTCACAAATGTTCCCTATGAAATCATAATTTTTCTCTAAACTAAAATGAATTGACTATATGTAAATAATCTTAGTTGTAGATATTTAATTTTTAGTTGATAAATTTTTTTTGTAACAGTAATAAGTTGAGTTAAGGCATAATAGTAATTATTGACGACGTCTTTTCTTACAAATCTGACCCGTTTTAAAATGAATATTATATTTGAAAAAATATAAGATATGTTTAAACGCAACATTTCTTTACAATCTGATTAATGTCTACGTTCATGAAGAATGCGGGATCGTAAATTGATGATATTTATATTTAGATGATATTTATATATAGAATTTTTTATTCTATTTATTATCGAATTGACCTGCAGTGTCTGGCTAATCTTTTCAGTGCGGTTAACATTACCATTATGAAAGTAACTTTCTAAACTACGTAGACTACTTCTTTGAATAACAAAACAATCATTTGCTAACAAAAGTCATTCAACTCATGATAAGTTTATTCATTTGAGGATCGAAAGAGTCCAACACAAATTTTTAAGATTCATAAATCTTCATGAGTATAATTTACATAACGAAACGGTTGTGTAGAAGGACTGTAAGTAATTTAATTTGTCTGTATAAAATTATTAATATAAGGTGTGTTGGACTTATCAATATAAGGGTGGTATATAGTTCCTGGGCGGTCTTCGTGACAGACAGAATTATTTTATGTGCAGTAACTGTAGTATGAATTTGCCTATACATACATATTGCTTCGCCTAGGTAATCAACACATAGGTTCAGTTGATATATTAAATGCTCATAGACGACACATATTCAACAGAGAAATCTACTCATCTTCTAGTTTCTAATTTTCAAATATATTTGATCTATTATTTGTTGTATTTATTTTGTCGAAATTTTCAAACTTTTTGATCTCTTTTTTATGTACTGTTCATGGTTGTGTTTTATTTTACTTATTACTAGATTAAAAAAATTAATTAACTTGCTATTGTGAATATGTTTGCTATTGTATCTACTCTTATTCTTAATTTTTTTTGTTTCAAGTAATGGTTTTAGGTACATAAGTAGCACGGGCGTGCATTAAAAACAGGAATTATGGCTTTTATTTAAACGTATATTTGGAAAAAAAATCGATATTAAATATTTATCTGGCAAAGTTTTATAAAATATTAAACTCTGAATAATATATCAATTATTGTAATAAGAATATTTTGAGTCTCTTATTTCGGTTTCATTTTAAAAAATATGCTTAGGAATAAGTCGTACCTACTTCTTATTCTCACTGCACGACCCTGATAAGTAGATTATTCTTGAAATAATATTCACCTTTATTTATAACAAGCCGCTGTGGTAAAGATTTTTAATTTATTATAAATCATCAGAAATGATTTCTAGGTACAATTTTCATCACAACTGATCATATCGGCATGTACTTCACTACTATGTGGGAGCTGTTTGTAAAAACAATAATATTCTGGTGGAACAAATAGCATAACGAAAGCAAATCTTTTAATTTTTTTCAATCGATAAAAAAGTCGCATGGTAATTAGATATTTTTTTGCCTAATTTTTTTTATAATTATGGTAAATAGATATTTTTTTACCTAATTATAACCAGTTCCCGGAGTTAAGATTTTTTATAGACATCTACAAGTATATAAATCTGCTACCTGAAGCGACCGTGATCAATCTTGTTTTGGTGCGCTCCACCGTATGTCCATTCGCTTACAAATATTTATATTTTCTATATATGAATATTTGGATGAAAAGAGTCAACATATTTGAATCGTTTCATCTCATTGACATTCATCTTCTCTCCTTTCCTATAAGGCACCATTCTTATTAAGTTCCCATGCTACAAAAATGATCATATCTTTTGCTCAACGACTTCTTCACTCTAATAAGAGGTGTTTAGTTTTACCACATTAAAGATAAGCTTATTTTAAAAATGTATCCCTCTCGCCATGTGACTTCCGATATGTAACACGATAATCAAACAATATTTTTACTTAAAATGCAATTTTTTCTTTATAATTTAATACAAATTGTCTACACTTCAGCTTATTTACTTTCAAAAATATTAAAATATAATAATGTAATAAAAAATATTATAATGCATATGTGAAAATATTCTAATAAAACAAATATTGACTTAAAAAAATATATAATTCAAATAGAAGCAATAAAGATCAGCCTCAAATACATTGGATACACTCAAATGAATACAGTTCATCAGGCGTGTATGTGAAAACCTATCCATGATACCGTATAGCAGGAATACATAAAAACAATATAGACCTGTGTAAGTGTGTGTGGAGGCCACTGTGAGGAGGCCAAGACTCACCAAAGGTTGTAGTGCCAAGAATAATGATGATGAGATCTTTGTAAGTGCGGTGCACAGGACGATGGGTAAAAGAGGTAAAGAATTGACAACATCCACGCTTAAATAATCAGCTTAACCAGATATTGGAGGACAGCACTCTTGGAAGAATCAACAATCGATGAGCGCGAAAGTGAATGAAACCAAAGTGGTGATGACAGAAGAATGTAACTTCTGTCTTCTGCCTAATCCTGCGGAACAACGCATTGAACTTAATTTAGTTAAAATTAAATATTAAAATTTAATTTCCGTGTAAAAATATTTTACAATATTAGTGTGGTCTAGTTTAAGGTACCTTTGAAAAATAATTTCAAAATTCACAGATGTGAACCTCAAAAAAAATATTTCCTTGCAGAAAGAATGCAATGTAAAAAGCAAGTGCAAATGTGCATTAAATCCGAAAGATAAGATTGCACAATGAAGAATGCGTCAATTTTTTTTAGAATGTATTTTTGAACATATATTTCCATTAGCGCATTGTGGGGGGAAATTATTATTGTAACAAAAGTTGTCCATGCGCAGCGTGCGCAGCATATAGCGAAAATGCTTGAACATGAAGTTAGTTGCTAAAGTGAAATGTTAGTATGCAGCAAAATGCGCGCGCATCTGTGCACACCAGAAGTTAGCTATCAAAGAGAGTAAAATGTGTTTATTTCATATATTGTTTGTGGTTGTTGCGTAACTTTCAAAAATGTATTCACTTAAAATTAGTTCTCCAGTAATATGAAAAATGTATTATCGACCGTCTTGAATCGAGCACCATTCATAAAGATGCTTCAAATGCTGAGAAATTATTGGTTATTGAATTGAAAATTAGGACTGTTTATCAAATTACGATTTTGGCTGTGTAATTTAAATACCAAAGGGCATATTTCTCAGATTTCTGTATTTCTTGTTATTGTCCATGTATGACTGCAATCAGCTGCATTTCACAAAATCTCATCAGTTTGAAAATGTCCGCTGGTAAAACCTTGTAATTACTGTGCGATTCTTGGCATCAGCTTTTTATGGAAATGATGACGTCAATCTCGAAACCTCAGTGGAAGTCGCTATGGTCGTGGTAATGTATATTTTTACATTTGTATAGTTTTTTCTTTAATATTGTATATATATTGTATACTATTTTCTTTAATATTGTATATATATTGTATAATATTTAGGAATAAAATTGTTAAAAACACTAAATTAAGCTTTAGTCCAGCCAATTTTACAATATGGTATTTTCTCATGTGGTAGTGCATTCAAAACTACATTGATATCTTTATAAGTTGCCTAGAAATTGATTATAAAGATAATTCTTAAAAAGACCTAATGACTATCCTTCAATAGACGTTTTTAATAAATTACAAATCCCCACATTACAAAGTATTTACAAACAAAATTGCATTCTTCAACTTTATAAAAGTTTTCACAGTAATAACGAGCTGACGCAAAGAGTGTCAAGTAGCAGAAATGTAACACTTGGTAAATTGCATATCCCTGTGATACATGCCACAACTGCTCAGCATATCATTACACATTAAGAGGTGTGAAATGGTTTAACGAATTGCCGGTTGAAATGAGGATTGAAAAAAATTATGAGGCATTTAAGAAAAACGTTAAGAAATACCTGCAGAGTTAATTAAATTTTTATTTTATTATATATCCAAGCCACCTACTTATTACTTTATTGTGTATACATTTTAGTATATAATTCTCTAGAATAATATATAATATATTTAAAATGTAATGATACTCCTCTCACGAGTTTATGTCACTCATGTAGAAGAGAAATATCCATTATTACTGTCTACATCTTTATTGTAAAAAAAAAATATTTGTAAAAAAATTTAATAAAAAAAAGTAAAAAGGAAATTGTTTAAATACGTGGTTTTTTATTGAACCAAATAAGTAATATGTACCAAATAATTATAAACGTATAAGTACACGCACCCACTTTTTTATTTAATATTTTAGTGATGTGAATATTTGAAAATTTAATAAATTCGCATCGTTAATAATGTATGTACAGCTATGTTAATAAGTCATCTATTGTGTTTATTAAAAGCAATTTTAAAATAATATAAATTTATTATAAGAAAACGCTTTGTAAAAAACAATGTTTGTTAAATAATCAACATTATGTTATTTGTAAGAATGTATGTATAAAAAATTCTTAACCCAATATCAGAAGAATGGTTTGTTTTCAAAAGATGATTAGTCAATTCTGAATTTTTATTGCTAATTAAACAACTTAAAAAATCTTTTCTGAAAAAGAAGTAGATTATTGAATAAATTTTTTTACCATGTGTTGTCTTTTTACATTAATAATAATAATGTTAACATTATTATTATTAATAAATGTATTTTGCTATTTTTGAAAAAGTAATACAAATTTATTTATAAAATAAGAAGACGTAGTCTAGTTTCTGTTTTCGGATCTGTATCGTATTTAAGGATATATCAAATATAAGTATTTGAAGATATATCTTTTATATTCGTTATGTATTATAATTGGCAAAATTATTTAATGTTTTAACTACAGAAAGAACTTCATTATCGAAATATCTATATTATCGATGATCATATATTATCTGTATTGCTAGTGATGCGAGTCATACTTCATTCTCTTCTCTTGCAGTTCTTAATTTTTTTTTATTTAATATATGGTACAAATAAAATTCTTATATATTTACATATCAAATTGACATTTTTTAATACTTTGTAGTCATGCAGACCTCATCAGTGAAGAGAAGCTCTTGAGTCTCATGAGGGAGTCTCAGTTTTTATTATTATATGTAGGTACATTTGCGAGTCATTTAATAATACGGTAATAAAGGTAATAATGAAGTATTTTGAAAAAAGCTATAGATTAACTATAAATTAATCAATAAAGCTTTAATCAAGTCATCGTTTGTCGCATTTCTGATATAGAGTGACATCTCTTGTTGTTATATTTATTATGAAATTTAGAATGAATAAAATTTTAGTAAATATTGTTATTCAGTTAGGTACACCAGTTTGCGTTAGGCATTATTTATTACAGCTGTCCCGACAGTTCTGGCTAAAAACTGGCTCACATGGAATTCTACTAACTAAGCACAAAAACAATAAGTATTGGTGTATTAACTAAACTATTATTACATAATATTTTTTATAAGGAGAAATGCCATTTTCCCCTTATTTTCATGAATCTAAAGTAAGGAACCAAACCATTTACCAACGCCATCTAGTAACGCAGACCGGATTTTCAACCTTTTTCCAGTTTCAGAGCGGCCGTCTATCGAACAACATTAGAAGCTTTACGTAAAATATGAAAAAGCTTCCAAGCGTTGCCGCTAGGGTGGAATTTACCGAACGGAACATTGACAGCAGACAATAAATAAATAATGTACATATTTTTATACACATTATTATTTATTTATTATTTATGAATTATGAATAATATATATAATTTATATTTTATTAACTTGTTTGACAATTGTCATATCACTAGTTAGAAATTGGTGTCAATCTTCGGTAGGAGAAAAATGCTCTAGTTTCTCTTTTTCAAATATGTAACATTATAAATTTTCCACTGTATTAACATCATCCATCAACGTCTTCGGATACCATTTTACAGAATTATTATAACTATCTCATTTTATTATAAAAAAAGTTTTTTTCGCAATTTCATATCTAACTTCCCAGAAGAGGTGTAAATCTTCGATAAGCATAGAATGTTTTAATTTAAAATTTTCAAAGTATCATAAATTTCTCATCGAAATAATAAAATCTGTCCACGAATAAAGATAATTACAGTTTTCTATGTAAATTGCGTAAAATGTGTAGAATTTAATTGTTACTAATATAATATAATGTATTTATTAAGAATTATATTAATAATTAAAACAAACGATCTGTGTTTTACAGGCATGAACAAATAATCTAATTATTTTCTTTTAATTCATTTACAGCTTTTCCAGTTGCGACAATGATTTACTAAACTTTCCTGCTATATAAATTTTGACATATTTACCTTTTATTAATAATTACGATACATGATAACATTAAATATACCTTTATAATTTTTTTCTCGTGTTATTGTCAATTTTCATTACTACATTTTACACAAAATATTACGTTCACTTGTCTGTTTATTTGACATAATTTTCACTACTTTATATTAACATATTTTTTATAATGTACATAAAGTTCCTGCATACAGAATCCAGTTTTTTATTTCAATTAATGTTATTTGCTTACGTTAATGAATGAAGTAAGTATTCCTGCTTACAGGTAGTCTAAATAAAATAAATTATTGAATCAATTTACTGATAAATAATATAATGGTTGTGTCGTATGACCATTAGTGCCGTTCGGTATACAGAATGTCATATATTTGAGGTATCACAAAAAATATATCCTTAATGAATTATTTATTTAAGCTAAAATATAGAAGTCTTAACAGAGACGAAGCTATTCATGTGAGAGACGTGTATGGAAGTCTTTTTAAACGGTGGTCCAGGGCTTACAACCTGTATGAGTTGGCTAAAGTGATCACATATATTTGGAAAAAAATAAATCGAAATTTATTATTTATGTGACACAATATTATGAAATATTAAAATCTGAAAAATATGTTAATGATTGTGATAGGAATATTACATGATGTGTATCTTATTTCGATTTCTTTTCAAAATGTATGCTTAAGAAAAAGTCATACTTCTTGTTCTCATTGCACACCCCTGTTCTACATAGTGCAATGTTAACCATCGCAAGAATATTATACAACTTTTGAAAGTTGTACAAATGTTTTCAATTGAAACCTTCCATAAATTTGAAGGGACTGTGTATGCTAGAGACATCTCAAGGTCCTTAGAAATATTTATATTTCAATTTTGAATTAATTGTCTATTTGAATGCTGTTATTAAATATATTGTATATGTTTGTGGGAGATTGTGCGAATTATTCTTAGTTGCGACATACAAACGTACTCTACAAAATAGAAAAATATAGAGCAACGCTTCAATTTCTACAAACATACATATACGATTTTCATAGATTTTGAATTCCTATCATTTAAAGCCTAGAGGAATTTCTTCGCAATAGGTGTTTGACATTACGTCGTGTAAATTGAAAGAACTTAATAAAAGCTTCTATCCCAGAGATTGTTAAATGACCCGAATTAGCAAACATCACAAAGATGATAATTTAAAACATAGACGTAACAGTAGCAAAACAACAGAAAAATCTACTGAAAAAGAATCTTTCTAGATACAAACTCATCTGCGAACCACTCGATGATAAAAAAAGATCTAGAATGAATTCTTCAACGACATGAACGTCCTGTTTTTCTGATTCAATCACATTTGACCCCACATCACCTCCAAAACTGCAACACCAACTCCTCGCAAGCAGCCTGCCGCTACCATAAATTTTTCCACATTGGCGAGTACTTCCGACACATATAAAGCGTCGGACAGAGCAGCAGCAGTCATTGCTTCAGCAAGTCTACACGAAATCAGTTTGTTGTTCCAGCTTTAGATAAGTAATATTATAAAAAAATAAGCTACGCAGATCGAAACTGAATACAAGAAAATATATTATGTCACAGGATTTCAGCCTTGTATTTCGATGGTCGTAAAGATAAAACTCTAGTGATGAGGCTTTCAAGTTCCAAATATAAATTTGAAGTCGACGCTTACCACGATATTATAAACTGGCAACGAGCCACAAATAATTCAACAAGTGTCTGAGGAAGATCTTCAGTCGTTCATAACACACAGTGGTGAAGGTGTAATGAATTGCCTCTTCTGCGTTTGCCCTGTCATACGCAAGCAGTGATCTTTGAAGACTCACAGACGCCGCAGCAACTTTGTTTTCGAAAACGAGTATTATAAAGTATAATAATTTTAGTATGAGAAATGAAATAATGAGTTTTTTCTTTTAAATAAATGCCTTAAACTCTTGTTTTACTATATAAAAAATATTAAAATTATAATCAAGTTCTTCAAGGCCAATGCGGAAACATATGATGTCTAATATTTATGAAACTTTGTAGACGTCATTTAGCAAATGTTTTTCGATACAAGATGATTTTTTTCCATCCATTTGTGACACATCCCAGCGTGCAGTGAATATGAACGTTGAGCATGATTTTTACGTATGGAACATTTATTATGGAAAAAAAATTAAATGGAACATTTATTTGACAGATAATTATGATATATGTGGGGTATAAAAACAAAAACAGCAATATCCAAAAAATAAATAAAGAGTTCTGATTGCCATCACCGAAGATAAGTAATTTAAAATGTACTGAATTCTAAACTTTATGTATTTATCTCCTCCTACATAATGTTTCCTATAAATGTATAGGCTATTTTTCCTACAGAATCTCAAATTCATTACATTATAAATAAGTAATCCTCGATGAACGCAATTTTTTTTTTAATATTGCTGCCTTTGCTTATATATTATGATATTTAATTCTGAATAATCTAAATGTAAAAATTTAGTTGTCTGTCTGTTTGTCAGCACTTAACTTGCTGCAAACACACAAGGGTCACCAAATTAGATGATCTTGATAGTTTTATAATATTATTATATTAAATTTAGTTTTAAGGTTAAGCGAATAAAGTCAAGTAAAAAACAAATGGTTTTCTATTCATGAATTTTCACATTCCAAATCCTGCAATTATTATGTTCCATGATTTTTCACAGGTGGACGGCTAGTATGATAATAATTGTGATAGGAATATTACGAGATAGCAAATCTTTAAGTTTTTTCGATAAACCTATATATTTTACGTAAAAGTAATGCTTCGCTGCACGTCCCTGTACGTAAGCGACTGCATTTCCACCGCATTCAGTATACTTTCGTTATTTTTTTGCCAATTCTAGACTTCGGTTCCGTACATTAGAGTTGACACTAGAAATTCTTACGGATCGCTAGTCTTGCATTCAGAGCGCCAATTAGTTTGCTTCCTGAAGTAACCCTAATGTTTTTTGTTTAATACGAGAGTCATGCCAACCAAGCCCTGTGAACACTCAAAAAGGCTTTCATGCCTATTTTCCCATATAAAAATATAGCTTCGTGTCTATGTGACATTTATTGATTGATTAAACAAAAACGAGGTATTTTCAAATTGATCACAATAATAAGATTCGATTAAAGTAGATCCATAAAAAGTATTATGATGACAGTAACTCATAACACTGCGATATGTTGACACGCCTTTGATACGCCTATTGGCGTTCTTCGTAAGTGCTGTAAAATTGTCAAAGCGACAAAGTTATTTTTCAATATTTACAAGGCATACTAGGCGATGCTTTTTTATTTAACGTTAATACTTTGATCTCATTCGTGATTGTTTCGCTACGTTACAGAAATTTCTAAGTGGTAAAAAATGTAATATCGTGCGGAGGACAAACATCAATACTGTTAGATGGGATTCAGTATTTTTTCCTGACAACTTTTCCATTCGCTTGAGCGTTAAAGTAATGCTGTATAAGTAATTGAATATGCATTTTAATTTTAAATGTGACATTTTTAATTTTGTGCAATTTCCTTTTGGATGTAGTTTTTTAAAGAAATTTATTCAATATGAATGTAAGGTATTTTTAATTTTTTTAAAATTATACAAATGTATATTGTAATTATTTTATTTAATTATATTTAGTTGATTTAAATGCATAAACACCAAACTGCTACATAAAAAATTAATTGAGTCAATAAAAACAGTAGATAAATTGAATGAATTTATAGTATACTAGCTGTAACCCGTCAAAAATGACTACTTTTACATGGACATGTCGTTTACTAAGAAAAGAAAATTCTACAAAGAAGTTACGGACATTACACGTAGTTACAGAGATAGACAGGTGGAAGGACAGACAACAAAATTATTAAAATTGGGATCGGGGTGGCCATAAAAAATTTAAATTCTTTGAGTTCTCTGTAAAAAAAGGTTTTCCATGACTCTATTAAGTACATTCTTAAAAAAGTTTTCCACGGCTCTATTAAAATATTACTGTATTTAAATATTTCTTCAAATATTCGTGATACTAAGGATTGCATTACAGTGAAGTCACTTTACAAAAATTTATCTAAATTTTTTGAGCTTCGAAATCGTCACCGGTTGGGATTTTTCTTATTGAAATTTATTTGTCTCTGCATGCAGAGCTTGTCGTAAGCCCAAGCGAAAATGGACTTACGTGCCTAGGGACCATAATTTGTGGCAAAGAAATTTCTGAGAAGAGATGGAATCAAGAATTCCAAATATACAGAATATGAAAGTATTGAATTAAACGTTATAAAAGAAATAAAGTCTTTAAATGTAATCCTAGTGAGTTATCTGAGATAAAATATAAATAGAAGTCTTGCTTTGTATCTAACCTTAAATTTGTATACAAATTTGAAACAATACTGTTGTATTGCATATGTGTGGTGTCAATTTTGTTTGAAATACAAATTAAATTTAAATTTAAATTATATCAGGAAGATTTTTATAAATTACTAGTTTACCCGCGCGCCTTCGCACGCATAGGTTTTTAGTAACTTTTAGCCTTATTTTATCAATTTATGCTATAACCTTAACATATAGACATTTGAAATACAAATTAAATTTAAATTTAAATTATATCAAGATTTTTATAAATTACTAGTTTACCCGCGCGCCTTCGCACGCATAGGTTTTTAGTAACTTTTAGCCTTATTTTATCAATTTGTGCCATAACCTTAACATATAGACATAGAATGTTTTTGTAGAACTTTTTGAGTTCTACAACATTTTTATAGAAAGTATTTAAATCTCTTTTACCCGTAAGGCAGCCTTCGTGAAAACGCATCGCTTGTCTTTTCGTCTTTAATTGTAAAAAAGGTCGCCTCAAAATGCCCTTTATTTTAACGAGATAATATATAGCCAATGTCCATTCTAAATATAAGTGAAAGAATTTTTGAAATCGGATGAGTACCTCCTACATCCAAAATTACAAACTTTACCTCTTTATTATATACTAATTGTACCCGTAGCCACGCCTGCGTGGAATTCAGTTTGGGATTATAAGAGTATCAGTGAAAAATCAATATAATCTAAACTACTCGTCTAAACAATGTTGCGTGAATTGCAATTTTTCATTTACATAAAATTTCCCAGTCGATAAGCAAGTTTAGTTGATAAGAATTTAACATGACATACTTAAGAAGGCAATTTATTTTTAATTTTTTAAGTTAATGTATAACATCGCAAGAATATTGTGTCAAAATTTCAAGTCAATCGAAGCAAAATTAACGAAATTATGAACATTTGAGCGATACTCAGACTGATTTTCTATACCTGCTCGGGCAGCTGAGAGACGCGCTCACCTGAGGACTACCGGACGTGCTTATTGTATTGGAAGAGTTTTGTGTAGACAAGGACAAAAAGATGCTGATGATGAAAGTTCTTTGCTGTGTGAACATGGCATCGACGATCATGTGTAAGTATAAAATAAGTGTTGAGTTTTATTTTGAATTTTACAGTGTGCAAAACTTTAAAGCGGTTTCCCCACATCACACGTTTTCAAAGTCGGTGTCCATCATAACTTCAAAACTACTGCACCGATCCTTTTGAAATTTGGAACACTATTTCTGTACATAATTTACGAGGTAACCTTTTTCTCAAATTTATTATTAATTTATATTTTTTAATAACAAATTAGTCGATATTTTTCGCAAAAAATCGCGTTTTTCCCTTCAAAGTGTTCCAAAAAATTGAAAAATTGAAAATTCAAAAAACCCTCCCAGCGTTACCTGGGAAAATCTATTATCTAACGAATGAACTTTGATTTTTTGATTTTAAATGATCTAGCACCAAGTTTGATGGACGCAATTCTCCTTTTTTACGAGACACGTCCGAATAATTGCTGCCATTGCCGTATTTTTTTTATATTTCGACTTGAAAATTTTACACAATATTCTTCAAATGTCATACTTTAATGTACCATTGGTTTAAATAAAGAGATTTTAACTACGTCGTCACAAAAAATTCACAAAAACATGCCTTTTTTTGTACGAATTAACCTTACCCCCCCCCCCCCTTAAATTGCACCCGACAGATTAAAATTATTTTTAAATATATATTTTATTCATATTACATTAATTTGTGTAATATGAATAAAATATGAATATGAATAAAATCAAACACCTTAACATATAAATAAGTGTCATCGCGGACGTTTTTATAGAACTTTTTGAGTTGTACAATATCTTTACTGAAAGTATTTGAATATCTCTTTCCGTTGAGGCAAAGTTCGTAAAAAATGCATCGCTCGACCATTTTTTCATCGAGTATTTTTGTTTTAACGGGATAATCTATAATTTATAACCACCCTGAAAGGCCATTCTAAATATTGATAAAAGAATTTCGAAATCGGATGAGTGGTTTCGGAGATTACCTTCTACATCCAAACTTATAAACTTACAAACTGCCAAACTCACAAACTTTACCTCTTTATATATTAGGTCCTTACATATGAAATTGGCGTTTTGCCGTACTGGCAAATTTTATCTCAAATATCTTCTCTTTGGTTAGGAATTCCAAATCCAAATTTATACAGCTATTTACTCATGTATTTGTGTTTTGAAAATTATAATTCATTTGTTTTTTCCTCAATTGTTTTTTCTTTGCGTCACTCAGTTTACAAAATGAAAAACTTGAAATATCGCGTTATTTACGAGTACGAGTTCCACCGTGGCACCAGTGCTGCAGAAACGGCTCGAAGGATTAATGATGTGTATGGCGACGGTGCCGCAAAAGAAAACACAGTGCGTTTTTAGTTCCAACGTTTTCGTTCTGGAAATTTCGAACTGCAGAACAAGCCCCCGTGGACGGCCGGAGACCAAAGTTGATAATGAAGAATTGAAGGCTATTGTGGAAGCGGATCCATCGCAAACCACATCCGAGTTAGCTGCAGGCTGCGGTGTTAGTGATAAAATTGTTTTAATCCACTTGAAGCAAATTGGTAAGGTGAAAACGCTTGAAAGGTGGGTACCTCGCGAATTGAGTGAAGCAAATCAACAAACGCGCGTTGACTGCTGCGTTGCATTACTCAACCGGCACAATAATGAAGGGATTTTAAATCTTAAATCTGGCCAGACGATTACGGCATATGTCTATTGTCAGCAACTGCAAACCATGATGGAAAAGAAAGCTGCTAAACAACCGAGGCTGGTTAATCGCTCTAGGCCACTGCTGCTTCATGATAACGCTAGACCACACACTGCACAACAGACGGCTACCAAATTAGAGGAGCTTCAATTGGAATGTCTAAGACATCCACCGTACTCTCCGGACCTTGCCCCAACAGATTACCATTTTTTTCGAAATTTGGATAACTTCTTGCAAAGGAAAAAATTCAACTCCGATGGGGCAGTACAAACCGCCTTCAAAGATTTTATTGATTCCCGTCCGAATGGTTTTTTTAGTAAAGGGATCGATGAACTACCTATGAGATGGCAAAAGTGCATAGATAGCAATGGTACATACTTTGATTAAATAAATATATTATAATAAAAAAAAATCGGCTTTATGTTCCTCCCATACTAAACGCCAATTTCATATGAAAGGACCTAATATTAGTATGATATTGACACATTAAAAATATGAATTAATTCCGGATAATTCAAAAAGCTTCTGAGTAAATTTTTATGTGTACATTTCAATTATATTTAATGTACATTTAAGCCAACGATATAGGCACCTATTTTTTTTTTAATTGTATAAAAACCCTTAAACTGTGCTGAGTATTAAATATTCAAAAACGCCTTAATGTCAAGGGATAGAATGCCACCATGACTGTTCTTGACAAAACATGATATTATTTTCGAGAAATACGAGTTATTTTTAAGTACACGCATAAATTATTATGTGATATTCCCATAGGAAAAAACGGAGGTGGAATGAAATTTTTCAGTTTTATCCATTCTCGTCGCACTAAAACTCCTAATATTGCTCTTATATTTAATTTTTAAAATGATTACATACATAAAATTCTGACCCGATTATACTATTTATGAAAAAGGAAATGCGTTGAAATTAACAATTAATAACCGTTAATATTTAATAATAGTCCAACATAAGCAATAATCAAGTACCAAGAATACGCCAAGATCCCGAGCGGTAATGACTGGAGTAACTTTCCAAGATGAAACAATTATATAATTAAGTTTCGAGCACGGAGTACGTGTCACATTAATATTTTTACTATTTTTAAACTAAGATAAATGTTTGTTTTATGAAAATGTGACTTCACAGCTCGTAGCAAATACAACTTTTCAATATTTGATAGATGTGCAGTCAACCATGGGATGGATCATTTAAATCGCTTCACCTCTGTGATACATCTATAATTATCTACTAATTGATACATATTTTGAATGAATTCTAGAATAATTTTATAGCATAGAGATAAAGCAATATTTTCATACCAGTAACATTCGATTTTTTTTTTTTTGATTTGTTTTTTCTAATAAATGAACATACATTTGTAACAGATTTATCTAAAGGTGGAAAAATATTTTTCGCGCTCTGAAAAATGAGCTTCCACATTACGCATATATCGCACCACAGTCTGACCCGATAAGTAAACAAATGGTTAATTCTATTTAAAATATTATTCCAATAGTGACAACATAACATATCGGCTCAGAGATTAAAAATTTACAGAGATGAACTAAACCCGTTTTTCAGAAAAGGGGATTGCTTTACTATTCCCCCCTCGCGTGTGTTTAAGATACATTAACATTCCAGTTTTTATTTATTCTTGTATAATTAAATCCCTTAGCAAACAAAACGCATTTTTTCATTCCAAACCAAGGGTCTCTCAAGTAAAAAAAGTCTTATTTTTATAATGAGCCAACTATTTACTAAAAAATTGTTCTTTTTAAGAGTATTTAATTCATCGTTTTCATAATTGTGTCTTAATTTACAAGCTCAAAGTATTTATTTAAACAAGTCAAATGTATTGGAGTCAGCTGTGTCACCAGATTGTACAACAAGAAGTTTACGTGAATAACAGTAAACACCTTTAGGAATTTCGTTAATAAAAATCAATGCCAGCACATTTATTAAAGAAAAATAATTACAGTTTGTAAAAAAGTTAATAGGAAACTAATTGTAATATAACCAGAGAAACGAATATTTTTGAAAAAAATATGACATCATATCTTATAGAATTATTATTATATTTAAAAAAACAACCTTAAAGAATTTTTATTGTAGTTTTTGAATTATACCATATTTATTTTCTCTTTCTTTAAATTGATCATACATTTTATATGCCTGTGTGTATGAATAAAATCATACCTACAACCTTTAACATATCTAAACTATCAAAAAAAATTTATGACCTTATATAAATCCACCAAGGTCCTGCAATAACAAGTGTCTCGTAACTAGTAGCAATAACTTTGGAGGAATATTTTTCATTATTTACACTCTGGGTGAAATGTGAACATTTCAGGAGATACGCGACATCAAAATTTGCATTTTTTTCGGTACTCTGACTATTCAATAAATCTTTTTGAAGTAATGATAGCTGTTATGAATCACCAACTCGAATGTTTATTAGAACCTTGCAAAAAGTCTTGTTCAAATCTTTGCAGGTGTAATTGGCATGATCACTCTATTTGGTTCACTCAATTTCTAGATAAATGCACAAAAAATATTTTTCCACTGTTCGAAAAATCTGTGACATATTTGAATTTATAATATAAAAAATGTAATAATATAAAATAATCGTTTTTAAATATAAAACTATTAGGGTTTAAACATCAAAGTACTTGACTGATGAATGGGTATTCCGTGTCACTCAGATAATATTTTGTACCAAGCCATTGTCTAGTAACTAACATAATAATAATAAATTTGAAAAAAAAAACAATTAATATTATTTTGACGTTCTTTTTATATTTGATGTGCGTTGTTTTAAATCATTTCTTCGTGGCCATGGTTTTGTTATAATACATTAATAATTTTTTAAAATGAAATCACTTTTTTAATATGCAATTTAAAAACGAAGTTCTCTGATATTTAAACAAACAAGATAATTTTGCAGTAAGAAAGGTGTAAAGAAAATCTTTAAATATTTTGGCACCACAGAAAATCGTATATATTAATTTTTTAACTGAAACACGTAAGTACCTACATTATTATAAAATATTCATCATTTTATTATGTAACCCATAAATTACTTTTTATTTTAAAAAATCAATACGAAAAATTTATTATTTTACATCGATAAACATCTAGCAGGGTAAGCAGGACAAGGCTGAATTACTAACACATGAGATACCTCCTGCATCCCGCAAAAAAATTTAACAATTGTAATCCAATTTTTACCCAACACTTTTACTTACTTATAAAATGATATAAAATACAAATTACAAGTCTAGAATTTTGGATACAAAGTTAAATTAGGGAAGGAAAACCAGATGGCAGATAAGATTTGGACTAGGTTGGGCGACCTTTGGGAAATTTAATCATGCCCTAAAAAACAAGATAAATTTAGAAAGAAAAGTGTGAAACATGCATTCTCCCTACGCTTGTGTATGGTCTGGAAACCACCACGCTAACAGCGATTTATGGAGAGAGAAGGAAAAGAGGCCGGCCTAATAAAAGGTGGACCGATGATATTATTACCGTCGCGGGTGGTGAATGGATGAGAGAAACCCAAAGATGAAAAGATTCGACAGGTTTACATCCAGCATGGAGAGACGGCTGATAAAGAAGCAGATAAGTCTCGAAAGGGAGAGGATGAAAACGAAAGAAAAGTTGTGAGATGTACAAGGAGCGTTCATAAGTGGAAGAGAATTCATTGGTTCATATTTTCCCAATGTGCAAGATGACGGAAAAGTTTTTAGCAAAGAATCTTGGCAAAAGTTTAGTTAAGGTTCTTTTGTTATGTTTGTAGAACTCCGTATTCATTTAAAATTTCATTAAAAAAGAAGAATCAAAAATTTTATATGCCTTCATGGATCTGAAAAAAGCATTTGACAGAGTGGTAAGACGTGAGTCATGGGAGGTTTTCCTGAATACACGGGGTGACGAGTAAGCTCGTACGGCAATTGCATCCCTGTACGGGGAAAGTAATGGGGGATTCAAAGTATCAAACAGGGATGGGTTAAGTCATTTTCAACCTGTACGTGGATAATTGTATGAAAGAATTGAAGAAACTTGAAGTAGGAATGATAATGGACGGGTTCAAGGTATATGCAAACGATGCGGTATTAGTGGCTGGTATTAATGGTGGTGATTTGTAGGGCCTAGTATCCAGTATGTCCGACGTATGTATGGAAAGTGAAGTAAAGTCTTATGAAGGTCAGAAAATCGGAAGTAATGGTGTTCGAGAGGGAGAGAGAGAGAGAGAGAGAGAGAGAGAGAGAGAGAGAGAGAGAGAGAGAGAGAGAGAGAGAGAGAGAGAGAGAGAGAGAGAGAGAGAGAGAGAGTGAGAGGGGGGGGGTGGAGGGAGAGAGAGAGAGAGAGAGAGAATAGAAATGGCTAGGCTAAGAATGATATCGAAAGGAGAGTGACTGCGTGAAACTAGGCAAATGGCACACTGAATGCACTAAGAATTTGGTACATAATAGCGTTCTAGTGCTTATGTATGGATCTGAAGCCTGTAATTGGCGAAAAAGGAATGAAAGTAGAATTAATGGAGGAAATGCGGTCACTAAGGCGTATGTATGTTTTTTTTTTGTATTTGCAAAAATGTGAGATATTCCGTCACTATTGCTACCAGATGTCTTAAATAATGATGAGGTATAATATAATTATCAGGTATAAAAAGCAAAAAATAATTCTCTATTAAATAATGTCCATCAGTAAAGTTACCAAGACGCTACGCTACTCTAGATAGTGCTGTTCTCACAGCCTTAACTGGCGACATAAATATATTTAACAAAAGCACGTCGTCTTTTATGGGTTATATCTAGTTTGAATACAATATTGCTATTCACCTCTCCAGTAAAAAATTTTCAATATATTTGTGTAATGTAAAAGTAATTAAATTTCAGAAACATCTAGATAATTACAGAAATCTCACAGAGACGAGGCAATTTATATGAGAAACATGTATGGAAATCTTTTTATACGATGGCCCAGGGCTTACAATCTGTATTACCTGTCTTAATTGATCACTCTACACAAAGCAACGTTCACCAATTCATCGTAAGATCACATTATCAAATTTTTGAGAGTTCTATATAAGTTCCAAATCTGAGAGTCTTTCACTTATTTTAATGAACTATGCTTGAAAAATAATGGGAATGATACTTCTATATTTTTAAAATGGAGTTTTAAACAATACATGTAAAAATATTGTTTCATAAATATATTTTTCTTTTCATTTTTAACGCTACCATAGGCCATGACTCACAATTTCATAGATATACCTACTCTACCTACCTACCAGGAACCGCCCTACATACGTGAAATCAGCGTCATGCTCAATGCAATATTTTTATAAACAGCACCATGTCATTAACTTGCTAAACGATCATCAGTTACTGTATTATTAAGTATACAATTTCATCATTTTCTCTTCAACTTTTAACTGAATAATATTAATTCAAAATCTTGCACTAATGTATGTAGGTAGGTTCGATTTCCAAATCCTATGTTTTTTTTTTCTTAAATAATAGTTTTATTTAAATGTATAAAACAATACTTTCTATTTCCATGTTTAAGTCTATTAAGATAAATTTATATGTATTTATTTGTAAATAGGATTTTTTCAAACAATTTTTATTAATCAATTAGAAAAGACATACAGAAAAAATCAAATTAACGAAAAAATGTCTACATGCCACCGGGAATCGAACCACGGACCTCCAATTCTATCCGGGAATGGCGCGTTATCCGTTTTGCCATGGCATTCATGTAAGTTAACGAAAATTTTTCAACTTTATATGCAGTCTCTATTTAATTGATTAACATTTTTATCATTCCATTCCATTCAGCGCCATTCCCGGATAGAATTGGAGGTCCGTGGTTCGATTCCCGGTGGCATGTAGATATTTTTACGTTAATTTGATTTTTTCTGTATGTGTTTTCTAATTGATTAATAAAAATTGTTTAATAATTGACAGAACTTTGTTTTGAAATTACAACTTCCCAATAAGAATGTGTTTCCTTTGATAGTATTTTTTCAATGTCTATGTTATAAGGATTATGAAAAGTAGGAATTTTTTAATTTATATGTAATTATTAATTTTTGAACTAGCCTACATTAAACCTACATTATAACAAGTTTAAAATATGTGCTTCAGCACGGGCATGACATAATAAATAAAATGTGCTAATATAATGCCGCCAAATGAAAATCAAATATTGGTTAAAAAAGTGTGAGAGTGTTTAAACCACTCGGCGTTGTAAAAATATGTATCTACGATGAAACATGATGGTTAAAACAATGGGTGAACATACCGTTTGCTGAAACTTAACCAGAACATATCACAAAAAGGGTTTTACGGCGGCGGGCGGCGCCGCGGCGGGCGGAGGGGCCGACAGGGCCGCGCGCGACCACCCCGCACCCCTAAACCGGAGCACGACGCATCATTGCAAGGGAACAACAACCAAACCGAACCACTCAAGCCCACTCACCTTCTCCGCCGAGGCCCGAAACGGAAAACATACGTGCGAGGGTACTTAAAAGACATGTTGCCATGTCTTCCGACCGCCCGTCATCCAGGGAGCCGCCGCACACTGGCGCGCCGCGCTCGGCCCGGCCGGGTTGTGATTCTGCCTGCACGAATAAGTCTTCGCGGTGGCATTGGAGGCAAATTAGCGCGGAAGCAGCCGGCCCTCATCTCGACCTAGCAATCTCAATCGGCTTAATACAATTATGGGGTTAGCGCTTCGTCGACACTGCTACACGTGGGCGCTATTTCAGAGAAAAAATCTCACAGAGACGAAACGAAAAGCTGTGTACGCAAGTCTTTTTATGGCTGTACGATCTGGCTTAAGTGATCACACTGCTCAACGCAACGTTCACCAATTCCGTTTTAAGAACATCCTCACAATATAATTTTTTTAAAGTTCTATTATGTGCAAATCTGAAAACCTTTCGTTTATTTGGATGGAATATAAGCTAGAGATGTATAAGTAGTCTTTTCTCACGAACTAGTTAGTATACAAAGGTTTCACAGCTGGTAGTGTTTTTTTATATATCCCGTATTAAACGAAATGAATTAAAATTTTAAAGCATCATCAAATATTATTTACGTTGTTGGTCTTAAAATTTTATTTTCGAAACACATCAAATGTTTCAAACGGTCTTATGTGTTTATATAAATATCGAAAATCGCAGACTTTTCCTCCCTTTCTTGTAGCGTCTGCAGTTTGTTGTCTGCCTGAAAAACTTTGGATCGATATTTTACCCTTTTCCCGTGATCCAATCGAGCTGAAACTTTGCAGGCAGACTCGTGGCGACGATTAAAATGATGTAACAAATTTTCGTTTGAAAAAATTTAATAATTGTAGTATAATTTTGGATTTTTTGAAATTTTAATGGTTTTTTCAAATTGGAATCAATGCAAATGAGTAATGACCCCGACGCGTGCAGTAGGCACGAAACCTGATTCAATGAGAAAGTGAGTATAATAAAAACTTGGCTTTTATGAGTTAGTTTTTTAATCAATTTGAAAGCCAGCTTTGTAAAACCTGTGTTTTGAAATTGAAAATACATTTTTTTTAAATAAGGGGATTAATCTACTACAGTAAAACTCAACAAAACAAATACTCCACCAGACATATATTATATGGTTATTATTAATTTATTATTATTTTTCGCGAATTACTGGCGATAGAGCGTACATTGTCGACGCGAGAAGTTTTTAAAATATTGTATAAGAAACCGTAAACCTTAAGTTATTTTCAGATTAAATAGCATCTCTAGAAGTATCCATTGAATAAACATCAATAAACAGCTAATAAATCATATTATGCTTCTTTTAAAAAATAATCCACACATAAAATATATGATTATATAACATTATATAGATGTGATAGGTTAGTGTATGATGGATTTTCCCATTTGGAACGCATTCAAATGTAAGTAGAAGAATGTTTTTCAACAAAAATACGAAAACATCTTAGTGAATGATTTTTAATTCTGTTATTACTCAATTTTTGAGATGATGATGCCCACACATATCTACATATATTTTCAAATAACCATTTAACCTCTAAACACTCGCGTTGGGTTATCAGGAATTCAAATCAAAATGCCGATCCATGTCTGCACCTTGCACCTACCCACTGCATCTTTTCTACCAACGTATAGATAATGTATAAGCATCATAGAATATGATTTATTCTTAAGTTTATTCTAAACTGAACTGTATTTTGAATGTTTACAAAATTTTAATTTATAATTATTTTGTCCTAGATTTCAATCTTGGGTCACTAAATAATTTTACTCGAAGAGGAAGTGTGAAGTTGCTTAGAGAAAGATCCTGCAGTTATCACAATACGGATACTGAATGACTAGTGATGTGAATATAGAACTAGCAAAAAACTTAAGGGATGATAAAGAATAAATAACGTGTTACGTGAACCGAAATTTTTATGCAATAAACACTTTATTTTTAATCATGGTTAATCAATTAAGCCACCGCAGATGTTAAAAAAATCTGCTCTACAATTATTCAAAATTATTACATTGTACGTTTGTAATATCTTTATGTGTCTATAAGTACGAAAAAGAATTTAAATAATTTATTAATAAATTTATTTATATTTATACGAAAAACCAACAGCTAATAATAATATTGTAAATACAAAGAATGGGAAACATAAAATCCATTTATAGGTTTTAACTGGTAGTCAGATAAAACAGAGCAAACCCTCCGACTTCAAAAGAGTCATTTAAATAACATATAAAACATACGCTTTAGTAATCTATGCCTTGTTATGACAGTTTATCTGATGAAAAGTATTATGCAAATATTTTGCAGCAGTTTTAACTTTACTTTTAAATAATCTTTAATAATTCTTCAATTATGTAAATATTAATTATGTTATCAAAATAAAATATTACCCATCAATACACAAACAATGAATGGAAAAACTGTTTCATTCCTTACATTATCTTTGCGAAATAAATTTTAAATTATTTCTGGGACATATTAACCCGACCCGAGTAGTTATTTATAAATCCCAATGCTGGTGATTAAAGGTTAACAATTATGTATTGATTTGTTACATAACATTGAACGTTTCATCAATTATGATTTAATAATGTTGGAGCCAAGCTTGCTAACGATCAAAAATCATTTGACAGACGATGGTTTATTTATAAATATTGCCATAGGAAAATTACGGCCGCTACATGCCTACGTCCTCTATTTTTGAGTGTTTACAAAATAATAATGTCCTTGACAATTTGATATTTTCAGAAATTGTTTTATATTTCGAATAACTCTTTTTATAGTCAGAAAAAATATTTGAGAATAGGTGTCATTTTAAGTGACATTAGATTTTTAAATAATTCCCCTTTAATTAACCTCAGAGTAATGAGAAGAGGGAAGTTTCAACGACTTCCAGAAGGAAGAGATCCTTCGTGGATAGGAGAGTGACAGTGACTCTGGTGACTGTGATTTTAGATTAAAGGATAAAATATTTTCTTATTAAAACTAAGACGGTTAAATCACATTCTTTACGTTCCTGTCATAGGATGAAAAAATACCAATGCACTTAATAATCTACATCTACATATAATCTACATATCGTTAATTGATTGAATTTCATCAAAATGAAATTCATAAAAATTATGACCGCAACAGTCAATATCTCTCGACAAAAAGTTATGTTTTGATACCGATATTATGTATAAACATATTGGGGTGGGAACAATTTTGTTCAAATAACGTTTAATGTTATGTTTCTATGCCATTGTTCATCTCCTATCGGAGGTCGGAGATTGGCGATATTGGCGATTAAGATTCTATTTACCGCCACTCAAAACATCGCAGTCGAGCCATATTGGTACCAGTACCTCAAGTTACGCAGCCATGAGATGCGGCGTCTTCCTGGGCTTCTTTTGGCACTAATTTCCCCCTGCATGATGAGTGGCAAAGACTTTGGTCCAAGATATTCTAGCTTTCTTATCTTAATGGTTCGCAGTCCTTCTCGGCTTTTTTTCATATATTTTTATTTTTAACATTTCCTGCATATTGTTAATATTCCTCATTTATTATAAGCACAGACCAACAAATTAATATTACATAATATTAATAACTAGCTGTAACTCGTCAAAATGACTTGAGTACTTTTACATGCCGGCTCCTAAAGAGTAAGTATTTACTTATTTATAGCCGACACCCATGAAACAGTAATATCGACTTTTATCAAAATATTTTAACACTTTTTTTATATTTTGTCGTCAGTTAATGGCACCTTATATTTCAAACCCTGGTGATTGAGGCGTTTGTGGCGATTATACGTACGTCAAACTAACACGACAGCATAATTAAACAATTAGTTTTATAAATAAAATAGATATCAAAATAAAAAGAGAAAAAAAAATCAAACCCGAGTCCCTTGGGTGAGAGACAGATATCCTAACCACTACACTAAGTTACTACTTAAAAAAAGGTTTTTACTTCTTTATTTTTAAAAATTAAAAAAAAACGCAAACAGTTAAAAGTTCTTTTTATTTGCAATGTGGTTTAATTATTCAAGAATAAATACTTTAACTACAACAACAATGTTTGTGACGGTCAGAATGTTATTTTCACCGGTTATTTTCAATACAGTTATTTGGGAGTTTTGTTTGACTGTACCGATGACTGGTAACCGAGAAATGAATATTGAATAATGCCGATGGTTGCCCGTCGAATTGGAATAGATTAGTTGCCAATCATCCAGGCAATTAGATACGAATCTAAAATAACGTTTAGTGTGTCACCGGTTAAAATACCATCACTAAATAATGTGTCCTAAACATACACGAGGGATGACTCTTCCGCTGTGACTCAACGCCTGTCCTAAAGAACGGGTTTCGTTCATCTCTGTAAATTTTTATACCCTGTGATTACAAGTAATAATTATTATCGTTTGTTTCTAAAAGTAACATTATTATGTCGTGATGATACAATATCTTTTAAATAAAACACCCTGTTTTATCCTAAATTTCACAGAAAACTAAACAGACTTTGACTTCCTCTCTTTCCTGATTCCTCTTTTATCTTTAATTTTTTGACTTTCATCGTTTGTTCTTAATTAAAACATTTCACTTTTTTATTTTTTGTTATTGGTGCTTTCTTTACGTTAATACATAACACGTTAATTCTGTGGAAACTTGTAAGATAGTATATACACTATTTAATATTAATGTGTAACCTGATTTTTATTTGTACTGTTAGTTTCCAATAAATAAATAAATAAATAAATTAATTAATAGTCTTAATTTACAGCTCAATCTTCTTGTCTTCCTTGATCGTTTATCCTATTTACTTGGGCTCGGCCTTCCTTGTCCGTTTTCTCCATTGAGCAAGGATTTGTGTTGTGTTGTCTTCGAGTTGGGCTTATTTTAGGGATTTTTTGACCGTCGACGTTTAGGTTTCGTCGTTGGCAGGCTTAGGGAAAGCTTCACCATATGGTCTTCTGGGTGTCTCTGGACGTGCCACACCATTTAGAGCTGAATATCATGAATAAAATTGCATTATTACATTAAAGTTTTTTACAAGAGCTTTGTCAACAAGGCAGTTTTCAATTTAATATTTTTATTATTAAAATTAAATTATAATATTTTTATTTTTTATTATTTTTTTATTAGGTTCTATTTAGATACAATTTGTATACGTTTAATATAATAGTATGTATGTATAATGATATTGTTGATATTTATGTTCTTAATCCTCCTCACTAGGGGTTCCTGTGCTGAGGCGGACTAGTTTATACTTATTTATTTTCTATTTTTAAATTACTACGTAGTTTTTAATACTCCTAATTCATCTGCATCGACTTGTTTTAGCCCTGCCTTTATCTTTTTTTTGAACTCTTCGCATTGTAAATAGGTTTGAGGCAGATGATGAAATCAAATGTCCATGCATTTTGAATCGAGTACTAATTGGAAAAGTTTTATACGAGGAGGGACGGTAGAGTACCTTTCTGTCGTGATGTAAGGCATGATGGTGAGTAGAGCTTGTAATGATGGTCGGGTCCGGATGAAAATTGTTGAACAGATAAATTGAGTAAATATGTAGTATTGAATAGATACGCGTCGCGATCACTAAATCTCTTTCTGCTCTTTACGGTGCTACTTTAAAGCTCAAATAAAACTTTCAGCATAAAACCTCCAATAATTATTGTTTTAGAGGCAGCTAGCTATTGGGGCAAAACAATGCTCGCTTTATGAAAATGACCTTAACTAGAATGGACGTTAATTTAAACACTTTTAATTCTAATTTGATTTTTTAGAAAAAAAATATTTTATAAATATTTCTGTTTAATGAAAATTAAAACTTAAGTGCATCAATAATTATATCACATGTATGATTGGTATTAATCATCAATCAACACTTATAATTCTCTACATAACGATGTCCGTCGCTATCGCTAACAGATGACTCAAATAATAATGAGGCATACCTACTATAATAATGAGCAAAAAAGCATAATTCGCTTTGTAACAATGTTCGTTATTAATGACACCAAATGGCTCAAATAATAATGTGGTATAATATAAAAATGAGATATAAGAAGCAAAAAAATCATAATTTCTTATCAAAAGGCTACGCTACTCTAGATAGCGCTGTTTTCACAGCCTTAACTGGCGGCCCAAATATACAGAGTATAACAGAGCTAGTCCACAGTACTTTACAAGTAGATTCATGCATTAATAATGAGTCGAAAATGTTCAAGAAACCATGACCTAGTATCAAAAGTCATAGTAATATGCCACATCAAAGTTTGCATTTTTTTCAAAAATGTATATTTTATTTGTACCAAACTTAATTCCCATCAAGTATATTGATGTAAATTTCTGGCATTTAAAAATAATGATTATACATTTTGAACACTTTTATATTAATAGCCTAATAAATAAAACACATAATAAAATTATTTTAAAGAATGTTAGCAGTTGCAAATAAATTTGGCATTAACTTAAAAACTTTAAACGCCCGTAACTTTATTTGAAATTTTTGCAAAATTGCCCTTATTCAGCCTACTCCTCAATTGCAATTTCTGCAGGGTTTTAATCATTTTATTTAACATGCACTGAATTGAATGAATTTTTTTGTGATCGATATAAGTTACCGAAATGTTAGTTTAACGTTTTATAAAAAATAAATCAGTATTATTGAAAAAATGCATACTTTGGTATTGTATATCTCCATAAGCATTGTTTCTAGATCATGGTTGTTTGAAAATTTTCTTATGTTATTCATACAAAAGTACTCCATTTTTGACGGGTTATAGCTAGTTTAAAAGAATATATATAAGCAGGTATAATTTTCCTTGCAAATATGTATTGTTCCATCGACCGACCTGTCGGGTACCATAGGCGACATTCACCCCCTTCCCCCCTAACCCTCCTGTCTCCTAGATATAAATATTCAATGCAAATCTGTACTGTTCTTTGCATATGTACTCTTAAAGACCTGGTGGTAAACATAGGTCACACTTCTCCTTCTGGGCATCTGGAGGCTTTGCAAAACAATGGAACCTTTGTTTCTCCTCACAAACTTAATCCTTTACCCGTGTAACGCCGGGTACAAACAGCTACAATACAACCAATTAAACTTGTGCCAATGTGTAGAAGTAGGTCTTAGCTGAAGATTAAACCTTAATTAATGTAAGCGTCACCTTAAGTTGAACCCTGCTAACCTTTGCTGACGTGAAGTTTGTAATTATCACGAGCGATGAGTCAGGAATGCAATTTCTCGTGTGGCGGTGGTAACCAAAGTCAGTTCAAAATTATAATTAAGCGATAATTATTGGGAACTTTAAAAAAAATACTAACTATCAGTACGCAATTTCAATAACTTAATACTTCATGAATAGGCGAATCGCCTGTAATAAAACTAACCCATAAAAACCAAGTTTTTATTATACTCCCTTTTTCACTTACCAGTTGAAACAGGTTTGGCGCCTACCTCACGCGTTGGGCTTGAGTCGAGCGAGACTACGAAAGGGAGTAATAAAAAAATTCGAAAAATCCAAAATTATACTAAAATTATTAATTTTTTTAAACGAAAATATGTTAGATCATTTTTATCGTCGCCACGAATCTGACTGCAAGGTTTCAGCTCGATTGGATCACGGGAAAAGGGTTAAAAATCGATCCAAAGTTTTTTCGACAGACAAGCAAGCAGGCGCTACGAGTTAAAAGAAAGGGAGTAAATATATATAGTGACATTGACCCTCCTGCGTGCCTAAAAAATATTATTTTTGTTATTCCAATTCTTACGTCGAGGCTTACCCTGATTTAGTTCTTCCAGTAAAACAATATAAACTTAATATTTTATAACCTCTGTCTCAGAATGTATCGTAACCAGGAGTATAAAATATAAACAGATGTGAACTAAATTAGATCTTCAGGAGAAGGAAATGGTCAAAGCGAAGAATTTCCTCCCTCGCCTGTGCCTAAGACATATTAGGTCCTTACATATGAAACTGGTGTTTTGCCGTACTGGCAAATTTGATCTCAAATATCTTCTCTTTGGTTAGGAATTCCAAATCCAAATTTATACAGCTATTTACTCATGTATTTGTGTTTTGAAAATAATAATTCATTTATTTTTTCCTCAATTGTTTTTTTCTTTGCGTCACTCAGTTTACAAAATGAAAAACTTGAAATATCGCGTTATTTACGAGTACGAGTTCCACCGTGGCACCAGTGCTGCAGAAACGGCTCGAAGGATTTATGATGTGTATGGCGACGGTGCCGCAAAAGAAAACACAGTGCGTTTTTGGTTCCAACGTTTTCGTTCTGGAAATTTCGACCTGCAGAACAAGCCCCGTGGACGGCCGGAGACCAAAGTTGATAATGAAGAATTGAAGGCTATTGTGGAAGCGGATCCATCGCAAACCACATCCGAGTTAGCTGCAGGCTGCGGTGTTAGTGATAAAATTGTTTTAATCCACTTGAAGCAAATTGGTAAGGTGAAAAAGCTTTGAAAGGTGGGTACCTCGCGAATTGAGTGAAGCAAATCAACAAACGCGCGTTGACTGCTGCGTTGCATTACTCAACCGGCACAATAATGAAGGGATTTTAAATCTTAAATCTGGCCAGACGATTACGGTATATGTCTTTTGTCAGCAACTGCAAACCATGATGGAAAAGAAAGCTGCTAAACAACCGAGGCTGGTTAATCGCTCTAGGCCACTGCTGCTTCATGATAACGCTAGACCACACACTGCACAACAGACGGCTACCAAATTAGAGGAGCTTCAATTGGAATGTCTAAGACATCCACCGTACTCTCCGGACCTTGCCCCAACAGATTACCATTTTTTTCGAAATTTGGATAACTTCTTGCAAAGGAAAAAATTCAACTCCGATGGGGCAGTACAAACCGCCTTCAAAGATTTTATTGATTCCCGTCCGAATGGTTTTTTTAGTAAAGGGATCGATGAACTACCTATGAGATGGCAAAAGTGCATAGATAGCAATGGTACATACTTTGATTAAATAAAACTATTATAATAAAAAAAAATCGGCTTTATGTTCCTCCCATACTAAACGCCAATTTCATATGTAAGGACCTAATATTTATACTGATATAAAAATTACTATTCTTGCATAATTAAATCCCCAAATTTATATGTTTTTTTAAATTTTCTTCCAAACCGAGTATCCTAAGTTAAAACGTCTTCTTATAATAAAGCGCGAATTATTTACTAAAACATTGTTTGTAAGAGTATTTGGTTTCACCTTTTCATAATTGTTTCAAAATTTACAAGCTTGTAGTGATATTTTAAAACAAAGCGAATGTTAGCATCAGATATTGTGCAAATAATGGATAATTCATTTACCTCAGTTCATGTCTATTTATTTATTTTGGTGGACTGTTGTCGTAACTTTTACAGTCATCATATTAGAATCCCATCGAATTTATCATCTTAAAATTTGATTTGTGGCACTTCAGTAACCTTACTATATAGGTTTTATTGATTAAATGTGCTTTATTTTAAAATAATAAACATATTTTAGGAAGACGGTAAAGTATTATTATAATTTTTCTTAAAGAATGATATTTTTACCAGGGCGCGCTGCCTTTCTGTAAGAAGATTAAATGTTTTGCTTCGAGCGGACATGCTATTGGAAAATATTTTTATTTTATTTTTTAGGTACTTGTAAAATGTATTTGAAAATAAATTAATTGTCAGGAAAACAACAAGGTAGAATACTTTTATAATTTATCCTTGTGAAAAATTTTAAAAATAATTTAATAAATCATTAATAACACCAAGTTTAATGGTTGTAAGAAAGGAGTGCTGAGATGGTTTAGTCATGTTGAACGTACGAGCGAAGAAGAGAGAAAGACCTGGCGTCATCAGATTCTACAAGTAATAAAGGAAGCGGTCATTTAGTCGATTTCGACTTTATTTACCGCCGCACGGAACAATTTAGTCAATTTACGCTTACACCTGTCCCTCAATCCAGCCATGACATGTGGTGTCTTCGTACGCTTCTTTAACCACTTACGAGACCACAACTTCATGGCCTTTGTACGATGATAGCCGCGAGGGTATTTATTTGAGTAGTAACAAAATATATTAAAATGATCTCATTATGAGAATGACTAATGATAGCGTTACATTAAGCTGGGTGTACCACACCCACACCGCACGATTTTAATTACAATTTTATTTAAATAAAATCTTGCGCTCGCTCGGTAAACTCGCTTCGCTGAAAATATTGAAGTGCGTTATATTTAGCCCAGTAGCGCCCATTGCATAATACGTTTATATAGAAAAACTGTTATGTTTTAACAATGATGATAGATTTCTGGGATTTACAGGCGGCCACTCACAGCGTCGGGTGAGTGATTGCTTTTCTGCCTCTACTTTTGTAACCAAATAAACACGGAATACAGAATCAAAGTACTTCATAAAAATGTTTTATTAAAATATACGGCCTTGTTGCGTTTTCACGTTTTATTTTTAACGATTTTTGATTTACATTCCGCAATGAAGTCTTCCATGTTGGTTTAAAGAAATTTCGATATATGACTAAGGAAGATACATAGAAAAATCCTTGTTCGACATCATTCGAAAAAATCGAAAAACTGCAGACCTCACCGGGAACTTCTTATAATTACCCTGAAACAATTCAACTAAAAGGTTGGTGGCTTTCAGTGAACTAAAAAAATAACATTTCAAATAAAAATGTATTTATGTTTCCAAAATACATAAGATGAAATTTGACGACGACCGTCATAGATTAATTGACATAGCCGTACTGACAACAGTTTCGGGTCCCGGTGATATTGTTTTATCAAAAAATATTTTTGTGTGTTTTACGATATTGGGTGGTTTTTTACTCCCTTTCTTTTAACTCGTAGCGTTGTCTTGTCTGCCGAAAAAACTTTGGATCGATTTTTAACCCTTTTTCGTGATTCAATCGAGCTGAAACTTTCAGGCAGGCTCGTAACCAAACCAAAAAAATGAGAAAGGAGCCCGACGCGTGAAGAAGGCGCGAAACCTGTTTCAACTAGTCTGACTCGAGCCATGGTTCCTTCAGACGGTTTCACCCCTATATCAATTATTACGTTTTCAATATTCTATAGGTTTAAAGGATAATAATGTACATGTAATAGATTTTCCCCATTGACTTAAAACAAGAGGAATATGTTGATAGAATATCAAATTGGAAACAATACAAATGATAAAGGGAGTATAATAAAAACTTGGTTTTAATAAGTTGTTTTTTATTTAGAGGTTTGTTTTCGAATTGACAACACTTTTTCCAGCGATAGAAAATTTTACAGCCTCTGGCTGATTTGTGCAACGTTAGGTATTTCAGAGTCATTTCACCATGAAAAGCCTAACGTCAAAACCACGCTTGGAAATTGTGTAAATTTATTTCGGAAATCGTGATTCAGATCGCAAAATGTTTCATCTATCCGAGCAATTGATTCGAATAGCCATGGATAGTTTTCGCACTACGCGTACTCCAATTATTTATAAAATGCATCCGCAGAGACGTCGTCTAGTTCTTTCTAGTTAGCACCAAAGACGTTTCTGCTATAGAAATAAAATATAAAATAGAACCCGAATGAGTCGATTCGCCTTCTTGTACAGCAATTAGAGATGCGCACATCCACTTCGTAGAAGATTTTTCGGTAAGATCTTGGTTTTCGAGCTTACAAGATTCATCTCGTGTAAGAATTGAAACCTCTTGACCATCATGCGCGTCCAACGTTCAACAAGATTGATCTCAATCTTCATTTTCACCACAATATTTTGTTCAGCGATTAGGCTCATTTTTATTTGAATGGCTACATCAGCATGCACAATTACCGCTTTTCCAATCCAAGGAAAAAAATTCGTAAGCCATTGAGACGCCAAAAAATCAATGTTTGGTGTTCTTTTTCATTTTTTGATTTCATTGCCGATAAATCGGCGTTTATTAGACAAAAATAGGCATTTGATTGCTTGATATAAACACATAATACAAATAAATTTGGATAATATGTAACAAGCCTCCCAGCAACCATCCACCTCACTAGATATATATATATATATATATATGTAGAAATACCTATTCCAAAGCATGTAGCTTTTTCAACATTTTCCCCCCTTATATCAACATCTAATATTTATTTTGAAAGATAGTGCCTACACAGAGTAAAAATCAAGAGCAAAAAATATTTTAAAAAAAAAAATTGTCATGCGAGTTGCAGGAGTAAACCAACATTATTATTGCCCCGGGTGCTCGAAAAAGTAGTCGAAAATTATACTTTCAGATTGCGCTTTATTCGAGCCAGCAGCGGCGCCCATATGCCAGAAATAATATTTAAACACCAATGGCATAAATTTATTTTTTCAATAAAACCATTACGATGTATGCGTTTTATTTATTTTGGAACTTCTAAACCTCTAAAAATATCATCCTATATATCTACAATTGTTATATTTAGTTACTGCCCCAAACATTAGACATAAATTCAATTAATTCATTAATTTTAGATATAAATAATAATAAATTAATAATACACATAGATGTGTCCCTTTTTATCATATTTCAAAATGCACGCCAAAAGTAAAACAAATTGGTAAAGGTTTTTCCTGATTCGAAAAAAAAATTCTTTTCTATAAGATATTGCATTTGCTTCTACGTTATTATATTTATTATTTAATTTAATTACAGACTTTAAAATAAAATATCATGGAGATAATGGTTGGTACTTTTGACACCTATTTCTGTTCGCGTTCAATCAATGGAATATGACAGCCAAAACTGCTCGCAATGTATAAGTGTACAGTGAAGATGATGTGAATGAAATGACAGCTAGTCGATAGTTTTCGCGTTTCAAAGACGGTATTTCCACCGAATTTACACACTTGCAAAATATGTATCCACATATTTTGCATACATTTTTACACATACATACGTACATATATGTATGTGTAAAAATATCGTTTTTGAAATTTTTACCGACATATTTATTTAAAGGTTAAGAAGAGTAGGACGCGGTGAGAGTATTGGAATTAGGATAAAATGGAAGAAAAGAAATGAATTACGTAGATGCAACAATTGTTTTTCAATTACATTGTGCATGGAAGTGGGGCTAATAATAAGCAAATCAATATTACTTTGTCATAGTTGAATACTTAAGATGAAACGTGGATATAAATTAAGCCTAGTTTATTACAACGTCAAATATTTTAATACTTTCTTAATATAAACGTAAATATTATTTTGATGCGCACATGTTATTCGATACGTCAATATATGAGTTGAAGGATAAATTAGATCTATAAGGTAGCGTAATAATATGTTTATATTTGATACATTTCCGTAATGAAAGCCTTTATTGCAAGTCACATAGGTGAGAATTACTTTACTGCAGGTCAATTTTTTGATAATAGCAATGTTGTGTACCAGTATTCACTGAAAAAAAAAATCAGGAACAAAGCTGATCTATCAAATATTTGATAGATACTATCAAAATATTTTGAAGGGTCGTGAAAACATGAGAATATTCTTGATTATATAATTTATTAAAAAGTTTTTAGAGGATATCAGTAAGCAATACATCATTTACGTGCCATAACCATAATATTATGTAAATTTAAAATAGTATTAATTTAAAACAAAAATTATATTTTCTATAAAAAGGGCCCAATTTGTGCATCGATCTCAGTTTAATAGCAGACCAATAAATTACTGCATTAATTTTTGTGAATGAGTGCGTTAGTTCAGATTTAAATGCGATAGTTTTTATAACAAGCTAAAATTTATTGCGTGGTTTAAATAAAACTTCGAGGGCTGTTATTTATAAGTTTTAGTGGATATTTATTATAAAAGCAATTCTATGAAAATAGGACTAACTAGCTGGTCTGGAGTGAGATTCGAACCCGCGACCTTTGGCTCACGAGGCAAGAGTCCTAACCACAAGACCAACAAGCTACTCTTTAAGTTAAGTTAAGTTTGTTATACATATTCCTATATTTTGTATAATTTTGGTGTTGTATATAATTATAAGAGTTTTTTAAAGCTTTATGCAGCCTATCTTTTTTGTGAATGCACAAAAGTAGCCCATTTGTATCCACGATTTTAATTTTTTTGTATTTATGTGAATAATTAATAATATTTTCTTCCGAGTTATTGCTAATTTGATTAGAAAAGATATCTATAAATTTCTGAAATTTAGTGTTACAATCGGTATCAGTTCTTAAGACTTCTTTGGGGAGTATTAGGATTAATTTTCCTCTTAACAAAATTTATTTTAACTAGAGCCTTTTGTCAACATAAGGAACAATGTATATAGTGATCAGTAATAGAGTTTTGATATACGATAGGAACACATGCCTTGTATGATCTGCAGATAATATGATCAATGCGAGAACTGGTAGGACTGTTGATCAGTGATTTAAGTCCGTAGGTTAATAAATCCAGGTAGTCAGCTGCTTGCTTGTGTTTATTACTATCTATTATATTTATATTCGGGTCTCCGGTTAGGATAAAATTCTTACCATTAATATAAAGAGAAAGCGTTTTGCCAAGTAAATCCATGAACGATGTCAGATTTTGCATTGAGGGTAATTTGTATATGGAAAATATAGATCACCCTCAAATTTCTATTTTTTTTATGTAAAAGGCACATCTTGCTCAATATAGATAACCACACCATCGTTTTGTAGCTTATTTAATTTAGAGTGAACAGTGGCATATCCAGGGATATTTTTTGGTAAGTAATTGTCACCGAGACAACACTCAGTCAAAACAATAGGATCCAAGTTTACTTTTATGTCATTTAGAAGTAAGAGTGACTCATTAAAATTTTTGTTGATACTTCGAATGTTTAGAGTTAACATTTTTAAGGAAGAATTACCAGAAAGAGTTTCGTTGCAAAGTTCGCCGTCCCCTGAAAAATTTATATACTTATTCTTTTAAACAGTACAGTATTTAGTAGTATTATTTTAAAAAAATTATTATATCAACACTCATGGCAAATACAAAATTTTTAATAAGTTACGGAATTTTTTTTTCAATTGATTGAGCAACATTGTAGATTGACATTTAAAAAAAATATTGATTATTTTATTTGTATATATCTACTTTTATATGAGTATTTCATCTACATGTTTCAGAAATACCTTTCCATCGTCAGGGTGTTATATGTATGATGATGGAAAGGTATTTCTGAAACAGAGGATGCGACACTATACTTGATACTCTATCGGACATAAACGTTACAGAAATGACACGATTAACTAAAATCTCTCCAACTAAGCACTGTACCCTGGATCCCATACCAACTTGGCTCTTTAAGTCTTGCATAGAAGAACTAGCACATTTTCTCTGCAAACTGTACATTTATCACTGGGCACTGGAGAAGTTCCTGACATTCTGAAAAGTGCAATGGTGACTCCAATTGAAAAAAAATCTACGCTAGATACTGAAGACCTCAATAACTACAGACCCATATTTAATATACCACTCATCGCTAAATTGCTTGAAAAGATTGTGTCTTTGCGGTTAAATGCATACATGGACGCACATAATTTATTTAGTAAATTTCAATCAGCCTACAGAAAACACCACTCTACAGAAACCGGACTCTTTAAAATTCTATCAGACATAACACTTGCAATAGACACCGGTAAACTAATATTTGTCTCTCTTCTCAATTGACCTCTGCTCATTTATTCTCATGACCTCCTGCTGATAATAATGGAAGTATCTTACGGTCTACGCGGCACAGCACTTAAATGGTTTCAATCGTATCTATCGAACCGTTGCCAAACGGTAGTGATCGGTAGCATCGAATCAGCACCGCTATGTATGATGTCAGGTGTTCCACAAGGATCAGTACTTGGCCCTTTACTTTTCATCATGTATACAAAAGAATAATTTGACATCATTACAGCACACGGACTTCTAGCTCACTGTTACGCCGATGACTGGCAACTGTACTTCCATTGCTCTCCAGACGAAACAGACGTACTGAAAAAATCTATTATTCAGTGCATACAAGACGTAAACTTTTGGATGTCCTCAAATAAACTGAAACTTAACCCGACCAAAACTGAGTTTCTTCGGACAGCTACCCGAAGACACCAACACCTATTGGAAAAACTCCCACTCTCTATTTCAAATATTGACATAATTCCCAAAACCAACGTCAAACTACTTGTAGTCTACTTGGATTCAAGCTTTTCTCTTAGTAAACAAATTAATAGCACAACCAGTTCTGAATTCTATCATTTACGCCACATTAAATCTATTCGCAAAAGCATCCTAACAGAATTACTAATAAACACATACGTTATCTCTCGCTTAGACTACTGTAATAGTATCTACGCTCATCTCCCAAAACAGGAAATAAACCAATTACAATCTGCATTTAATGCCGCTGCAAGACTTATTACCGGCGTTTCAAAGTTTGCGCACATCTCACACCATCTTCAAAACCTTTACTGGTTTAAATGTCCAGAGAGAAAACCTATAGAATCTGACCACAGCAACACTAGCTAATGTTTTCCAATCCTAGTGTGCACTCCGCGAAAACACCTCATTCTTTCAGGCACTCTCAACTATTATAGTATTAAACATTAATTCCATTTCTTGCATGCCACATAGTGAATAAGTTATAGTAAATAAGTTTTTTAGCAGTTATTGGTTTTGTAAGATAATGTTATGCGTAAAGCGCCCTTGAAGTGAGTATATGCGAAAACGGCGCTATATAAATTATCAAAATATTATTATTATTATTATTATTATTATGTAGGTGAAATACTCATATAAAAGTAGTTATATACAAATAAAATAATCAATATTTTTATTGGAATATTTTTAATTAAAATACGAATACGTGTCGCATCAATACTCTTGCTCTATTAAAAACTAAGTTAAACGGTTGTGCCATAAAAAAAGGAACAACTTGCTTAACTTGCCGGTGTCTGAGAATGTGGCTCGAGCCACTGACGACTAGATTACTAGACGAGTCATAGCCAGCAATAAGAAAATAAGAAAAAAAAAAAAAAAAATATATATATTATATATATCTATATAATATATATATCTATACCAGAAAAATACTTTTGTTCCATATTTACCACATACACACCAAATTATATATAATTAATAATTATATATATATATATGTATATAATATAATACATTATTTTAAGGACCGGATATCAACGGATAAATGATCAGACAAACATAATTTCATGTAATGTAATAAATAATGTGATCTGTTGGCATATAATATCTGAGTACTGAGTATTTATATCACCCCAGAGTAGGATCACCATTCAATATTGAAACGCGAATAATTGCATTTTAATATTTCATTGTCTATAAATAAATATTTCAATCAAAGGATATTACTGAGTTAATCACTTATTTCAAAATAGAGACATATAGTTATGTCTGAATATTTAGATAGATATTTTATTTTTTTCGTATGTAGGTACCTGTCTTATTTTTTAGTGGCAAATTCCAAATATTTAGATTACATTCCACTTTTACTATACCACATCGATGCATACACAGATTTTACTCTTACACAGTGTTTTATTAATACAAATATATATTAAAAAAACATAATTGTTCTTTAATAAATAATGTTAAAAATTCACATCTCAACTTTTTTGTTAATAATTCCTTTCAAAATAAATTACTCTTAGCACAGTCGTATCAAATAAAGTACTGAACATTTACATGGCTGAATGTCGTGTTAATCTCAATATTATACAAGAGTACATTGTACTGGTTTCTACAACGTACATATTTTTATTGAAGGATTTGGCGTTTACATTGTAAATAATCATAATGATAGATTATTAAAAAATATTTAACCACACTTACTATATTAACTATTTGAGTTTTTCAAAATTATTTTATTTTTTCACTATTAGTTTGGAAAAAATCTGTATTTCTCGAAACGACCTAGTAGTGAAAAAATAAAGTAGTTTTTAACTGAAAATCGCACACGACAAAAATACAAAATAAAAAAAATTTAACTCCTCATTTGCGCAATATCACTACACACATCTAAAGAAAAAATATTTTAACATCCTACCGGATAACTTCAGAAATATCACAGATAAAAAATGTATATGAAAAGGAATCAAAAATCTTAACTATAAGCTAAATAATTTCAGCATATTCCTCTTTTAAATACAAGCGCTCGTTTCTATAGAAGAGATAATATTCTATGCTGAAATTGTAATATAAATAAAAAATTATTGTTTGCTTATTATATATATTAAGAATTTCTATACAATAATTTTTTTTAAATATTCAAATCTTTCACAACATGAATATGAAGATTTTTTACATAATATATATTATTGTGTGTGTATACGTAATTGAAAATTAATTAAAAATCATTATTTAATACACATAAAATAGCAGAATTAATAAAGCAGTAGGGGAGAGTAACCAATATTGAACCGGCACTTATATTGGACCACTTCTGTTTTACTACCAAAATGAAACATTTTTTTTACACTGGCAATTGAAAAACACGCGATTGCAGCGCCACTAACACTCCGCCATTTTGTACCGACGTTGAATACATATCGCAACTGTGACGAAAAAAAATAATTTTTGGACTGTACTGTTGCTGATTTTGAGTGTGGTGTCTAACCAAGTTGTTGGTCATAATAGTAAGTCATCATTTTGTAATATTTTCTATAAAAAGGCATGTTTTATACTGTTTTAAATACCAGTAAATAAACACAAATCCGTAGAGTTTATGTTTTTATTTTTTTGACACGAGTGAAAATATACCACGGTCCGTATATTGAACCACTCCCGAGTTCCTAAATTGTACCGGTCCAATTAATGCAACCACTTTTGTTCAAAATTTGAATAAAATTCTTTTCATTCTAGATGACCACTGCAGATGGCGAGAGTAAAAAGGAGTACTACAAATGAAGGAAAGAAGACATAGAAAGAGCGTTGACGACATATAAAAATAATGAAATGGGTATAAATGCCATCACCAGGCAGTATCAAGTGCGAAAAGCAACGATGTTGCGTCACGCTAAACTGCTTAATAAAATTGCTATTATCCTTAGAAGAAGGTATCCAACGAAAAGGACAAGCAGGTAAAGCAAAAAACAAGCTGTATTTAAAACATCTAAAACTAACAAAAAAGAGTAGTTAAGAAGGAAGTAGTAAAGAAGAAGACATTGAAGCGAAAAAGGTCAATTACCAGTAGTTCAAGTGATTCTGGTGTTGTAATCAAACTAAATGACGGCGACGACGATGGCGATGATGAAAATGAGTGCGTTTCCTGTGGTATGAACTATTATAGTTCATACTACGTATAAACTATTTCGACAAAAATGGACCCATGGTCGAGTGACTGCAATGCGTGCAGTGCCAGAGATGGCTACATGAGACCTGCACCACAAACCCTGATATATGTGATGATTGCTTGAATGAACATTTTTAGGTATTATCCCATTCAGTAGAAGCATTGTTCATGATTATTTGTTATTTTTGAGTTTATAATTGCCACAAAGATTAAGATATTTTATATGTTGATTAAGCAAAATAGGCATCCAAAGACTTTATTAAGTAAAAGTTTTCCTTTTGGAAATTATATTACTTTTAAATAATAAGTATAATTTATCATCATATAAGATTAAGAAAATGTTGATTAAGTAAGATAGCTATCCAAAGACTTTATTAAGTAAAATTGTTCTTTTTTGAATATATACTACTTTTGAATAATAAATATATTTAATAATGATACTAAACTGTGTTTATTTTTCATTAATTAGGTATTTTTTTCATTTGGTCCAATTTAGGATCCCGGTGGTCCAATTTAGGATACTGGTTGCGTTAATTGGACCGAACGACAACCTTCACTAAACGATTATTTTTTAATAGTTGCGACTACGCTACGATGAGAACAGATTGTTATTATCTAGCTATTGAATCACGCTATATTTTGAACCATTACTCATTCTTATAGGTTGAAAGAATTAGGCGATATGTGCCATTATGTCAAAAGTGGTCCAATATAGGTTACTCTCCCCTATGTTAAATATCCCAATGAAGGAAAAATATTCATGAGTTTTAACTCCAGGAAGGTTCTATGTTTAATCTGGGGGCGATTTTCGTGTGTATGGAAAACGTTGGGATCCGAAGTGATATTCATTATTCATTAATGTAATTTTCGGCATAACCCTCAAAAGATTGGTTCTATATATTGGAAGTGATGTGATGCTTCTGCCTCACGTCATTATCTAGAACGTGGATGGAAAATAGAATAGAGCTGAACAGGAGCAGATAATAATGATAATTATGATAGCCGACACAATGATATTAAATTTAAAAATTATCCTTTGCCATTTATTTAAGGCATATTTAATCTCACTTAATTAACTTAATAATACGTTCTTGCTAGATTTTGCAATATGTGCATGATGTGAAAGTTGTATATGCTGGATTAGTTTAATGTTTTATCTTTTAAGATTTTTCTGACACTGTAGTCAAAGTAATATTTTTATGAAGATACGGTAAGAGTTACACTTACAAAGTTTTGAGGGGAGGTATGATATTATGTTTTATTTTCTAAAATCGTTTTAACGAAAGCCACAATCTGATAAATCATACATTGAAAGATGGTCCTATTAAAATATCCGACAAACGCAAGGGAATATGTGTGTGTGTAAATGAACGAGGCAGGAGTGGTTTGTGAGATCAAACATGTGGCGTTCCATTCTCTCCGTCTCCTCTTCGGGGAAAAATCATCATAGTTAGCCCGATAATTAATTTGACACTGAAATTACAATGGAATCACCTTTTGTTATCTTTTTACGATAATATTAAAACAAATTTTGCTACATTATGACTTTTTATTTTTTGAATTTTTATTATATTATGTTTTCCTTATGCTTCTGCTTTGTTCTATACATTCTTTTTACTTTATATTATATTTATCTTTATATATTTGCATTTGTACTTTAAGTATTTGATTTCCAATTTGTCATCATTATTTTCATTTTTTTTCTTTAAACTATCCATTATATAAATGTACACTTTACCTATTTGTTTGTAAAAGCGCTGTAGAGCGTTAATAAATCAATTAAAAAAAAAAAAAAATTATAGAAATGGCTTACATAGTCACAAAAATATAGTCAGTACCACGACTTGAACCAGGGCTTGCAGTTGCTATTTTGTTTTAGAGAACTTTATTTTGTTTTTTTTTTTCAGTACACAAATTGTATTTCAGTTCAGTACATAAAAAACAAATCAAAAATTCAGCACACAAAAAACAAAAAGACTGTCAATAATTATGAAAGATACTAGTGTACACATTTTGATATATTTTGTAACATGTTACAGAATACAAAATTTTATTTACTTTGAAATCAATAATAATAAAAACTAACCCACAAAAACCAAGTTTTTATTATACTCCCTTTCTCATTTACTAGTGGAAACTGGTTTGGCGCTTAACCTACGCGTTGGGCTTCGGTCGGGCGACGCTACGAAAGGGAGTAATAAAAAAATTCCAAAAATCCAAAATTATACTATAATCAGGTTTAGTGTATACCATATGCGTTGGAATCTTCATAAAACTTAGTAAGTTGTATGAAAACACCATTAAAAATTTCTAAAAATCCAAAATTATACTATGATTATTAATTTTTTAACGAAAATTTGATACATCTCTTTGATCGTCACCACGAGACTGCTTGTAAAGTTTCAGCTTGATTGGATCACGGGAAAAAGTTTAAAAATCGATCCAAAGTTTTTTCTTTTTTCGTCAAGCAAGCAGACGCTACGAGTTAAAAGAAAGGAAATAAAAAAGTAACCCATAAAAAACAAGTTTTTATTATACTCCCTTTCTCTTACTTGTGGAAACTGGTTTGGCGCTTAAAACTTGGTAAGTTGTATGAAAAAACCATTAAAAATTTCTAAAAATCCAAAATTATACTATAATTTTTTTTTTAAAACGAAAATTTAATAGATCTTCTTGATTATCGCCACGAGTCTGCTTGCAAAGTTTCAACTCGATTGAATCACGGGAAAAGGGTTCAAAATCGATCCAAAGTTTTTTCGTCAAGCAAGCAGACGCCACGAGTTAGCAAAGGAGTAAAAAAGACAAGTACAATAACCAATGAAGTTGTCATTACCCTTTAAATGTCGTTAATTTTCATGTTTATTTTAAAGTCAATTCTATCTTTTCCTATGAATAATTTTTTGTATCTCTCTAAATGATTTCTCTTACATCTTTAAAAAATACTTTCAAAATAAAATATACAGGGCCAAGTTACGTAAACAAAACTCAATTAATGTTAATTTGGATGGTGTGAATTCTAATTCCATATTTTGTTCTAGTTTATAAACAAATAATACATTTTCTATGAACCAACATCTACCCACGTATATCTTTACACTACTCCGTCGAACGACGGAGAAGCGTAAATGCTATGAAATAGAAATCATTTGTGATTGACCATTGTTTTGTGATAACTCAAATTACATTTATTAATTCTGATTTACCACACGCCCACTTCCAGACACTGCAATTTGCATTGTGAAACTCCAAAAAAGGGAATACCATAGATATAGATTAAGAATAAAATAATCCTTATATGTATGTTTTTCATTCATCACAGCTAGTGGTCACCTTAGTAAAAATACCTCAAATAATTTATAAATGAAGGCAAGATGCACCTTTGTATAAATTAATAACCTCTTTTACAATCGAGAGACAAGCCTGAGTACTCTTAGAGAACAATAAAATGTTACGCCGCATTCGTGCTCTTTCATAAGGCGTCTGGTTGCTTCTTTTAATGTCTGGTCATTAAAAGAAGTAATAGAATATAGAAGGCACCAGACATACGTAGAAAGAGAGATTTTGGTTGCGTAATCTCAGACACTGATTAAATATCGTACGTAAATATCGTCAAACTCCTCGTTGTGCACAAAATTGCATAAATGTCAGTCGAAATTATTCTATGGACACTGTCGCAAGAGTCGTGCCTTTCATCATTCGAAGAAGTGCTGTGTATTAGTGTATGTATAGTGAATCGTCAATTCAATATCATCATAGTAGTATAAATACACTTAATAAGAAATATATTTATTTCATTTCAGATAATAATAATTTCATTTCAGGAGGAAACCTCGGCGGTAAGATTCAACATTTCGCTTTCTTGCCTCCTTTTCCTCATTTGGAAATACACTTAATTTCATTTCATTCCTTCGTCCCTTTATTTTCCTCATATCTTTAATCCCGTCATTCATCCCGTGTGTTGCGAATTGCATTAACCACAAGTAGATAGGAACATTTAAATATAATAAGCATGTTATTTTTTAAAGTTTTTTTTCGTGTAGAGAGTGCATTTCACAAGGAGTTGAAAAAAATTTCTTTCGATGATTTTTTCTTATCCGTACGGGATATAAAGCATAGATAAATGACAGGCTGTATAATCCAGTAATGATTCCGAAATAGCGTATTTCCTGGATACCACGAAGCTACAGAGTAATTTCAATCCCCAGAAGCCATTCAAAATGTTCAAAACTATTTTGAAATGGTAATCTGAGAATATTGTTGTTATTAATTTGAAATAAATTAATATTTTTTTTCAAGAGCGCGTTTTGCTTGATATTAGGCAACTTTTCATTGAATTATTAGATTCGTTGAATTGTTTCCTATGTTAAAACACTAATCACTGTCATTAATCTTCGTCACCAAAACAATATACTACAAATTATTATATTAATATGAAAAGTAAATTCGTTTAACGACATTATAATTGGTATTAACGATATTTTTTCAATGTACATTTTTATTATTCTGTGATTCATCAAATAAGTTTTACAATTTTATTATTTTTGGATACTTTCAGTAATTAAATTCATTATAAAAAAAATTGAATTTGATAACATTTGAGATATTTTTATGAGTCAACATAGTAAAAGACACGTAAAAGTATATGTAAAATAATCGAAATTTAATTCAATTATTTAACAGATACTTTATTTCTTCTTCTTGTTCTTCTTTTACTTCTTCACTAATTGGCATATCTGCAGAATAACATAAAATGGACTAGAGACATCAAAAAAAATTCTGTGCACATCAAAATATTCCGCTCGAGGAAAATTCTCGAAACACTACAATTAACAAAACTCTTATAATGTATTGGGTGATCATCACAGTTTCGGGTCAACTGATTAGCATTTTTCCCTTTGATTCAAATCGTGGCCCGTATGACATTAAAAAAGTTTAGACAGTCAACTAGATGAAGGATATAATTCTTGGTAACAGTATTATAAATTTATTCTACTTGATTGAAGTCACAGAACTTGGAGATGTCTCTGGACCATCGACATGTATCACCATACAATTGATCGATTAATGGATTTCACCTGACCTCAGGAGACTTAATTTATTTATACGCGTGGGTATCAGGATCTGAGAGTTGCTTCACGAGCGACTCACATCGTTTTGAAGCATCTTGAGGTGATGGGAAATGGGGACGTCGGACGCCGAAAACACCTCTGGTGTATGTGATGAGATTATTTAACCCTCGCACGGGTACTTGTATCTCGGTAGAAACATTGGAATGGAAGCATACGACTCCATTCACGTTGAGGAAGTTGTTACAATATTTCAGGTATAGTAGCAGCTGAGACCTCGAGGGATTGTTTGTGAAGAAGACCTACATAAATAAATTAAAGGTACGAGATATTCTAAATTATCTCTCTGTAAACTCGTTTCTTGAAAACGCCAATTTTTGTGTGTCGAAAGTGTAAACTGTCGAATAATGTGTTTATTATTTATGTTCATATTCTGAACCAATTCCTGTCTAAAGACATTATTGCAATGTCCAAGTAAATAGAGTACACGTCAATATTTCGTATTACTTTAAAAATTCACAAGGTGAGGAGTGCGGGTGTCTGATATGTAAATTCAATTATTAAAATAATCATAAATTAAAAATAAGTCAAGGTAGTAATTATTTATCTGATTCATTTAATGTTTGTAATTTCCGAACCTTTAGTCCTTGTTTAGTACACCTCCGAAACGTATTTTTTTAGTCGGGTTCAATTAAAATTTATTTTCTTGCTTCTCAATATGATACACGAACCTAAAAGAATTCGATTAACATTACATAACGAAAATGGAGTTCTCACTGCATACGATCATTGGCCAAAACATTACATAATATTACTTGATAGATGTTCCGTTCATACAAGGTAGGAGACGTTTAAAGAAGGTGGGTGTTCTATCCGCTAGTTACGTTAACAAACTCTCGGGCGCTTCGAAATACGCAGTTGTAGCTGTAGGTCTTGTAGAAAATCAGGCGTTTCACAGAAGCGCTCGTGCGAGGGTAGCTAGTTTAGTCTTATAATATATTGCATAAATACATTAATTCGTTTGTAACTATAATGAAACGTTACAATCTGGTACCACGACAAGGTGGAGGTACTTACGTAAACGTACATAGATTTGTATAAAACAACGTTACAGTTGGTTCCTTTTGACCAGGAGGACGAGGTGGAAATAGCCTAAAATAAAATTATTTTTATATTTTTATATATTATGACGTTACGAATCCGCACATGCTCTACTTTGCCCCAATTTGTATGTTTCTAAGCTACCGCACCGGGAATTGCTATATTGAACGTACGCCATTCTTTATAGTGGGCCATACTCATTATCTTTGTTTTTACGCCGAGTCATTTGTGGAGTCGGAACGATACGAGACACTCAAAATGTAGAAGATAGTCATTCTCAGGGCGCCAAATTGGGTAAAGTACGAATTATTTAACTTATTCTGATACCATAGCTGTTGATCATGTTGTTATATGTTTTTTTTTAATTTTAAACAGGGCCCAAGTGCGCGCTGCGTACATTTATATGTGACAATGGCTGCAGTAGCTTTTGAAATATTAATAATTTCATGGAAGTCAGAAGAATGCCCGATCTTCTGGAATCTCCTGTAAATGTCCCGAGACATTCAGAACCTTTTTAATCTTAGCTGTGGAACACTTATCATTTGGCACTTTCGGAGAAATATAACCTCAAAATTTACCAGGATATATAAGTAGGTAATATTAAATACTTATATTTCTCCAGTACAACGGGATAACATCAATCTACGATGGAACCACTTTTTCACTTTAAACTTTAGTATAATAACAAATCTTTAGTTGGTCATAACAATTATAACCACATGCTGTTTTCGTAACTTTGGTTGATAGGAATTTTCGATTGTAACAATATAATTTGCTAAATTTTAAATTGAACATCGTGATATTTAAATCCAACAATAATCTATTGTAAGGTATTTGAAATGTAATATCTTTTAGTAGGCTCAGGCAACTGCGAAATTTTATAAAATTTGCAACATTTAAACCTCGTGTGTACCTGGTCATGGTGACATTTTAGTAAATTATGTTGGTAGTTATATATTTTTGACTTAGAAATTTATTAGTCAGAAAGAGAAACATAAATTTTTGCGTTATGCAATATTAAAATTTAAATTATTATGTAATGCTTTTGATCTTTTGTGATTTTATTTTAGTAAAATAGTTTTGGATCCAAAGTTGAAATTTAAGAACATTGGAAAATTTTAGAAATTGAATATAGAAAGATTCCTGGAATAACTTTTACTTTCAAAGTCTAAGTAGAATCTAACACGGAGCATGTAGTTGTTTTCAATTAAAAATATTTTTTTGATTAAAGAATCCTATTATGTAGATGTTTTTTTTAAATTATGAAAACATGAGATACTGAAAGAAAGTAAATAATGATTTCGGTGAAAGATGCAGTCGAAAAAGCCTTTCGTCCAACAAGGATTGCAGTCCTGGTATACGGAGAAATGAGCAGCTACCGTAAGGAGTTAATTTCCAAGCAGCAAAAAAGACATTCGGTAATATTTATATTTATGTGACTTCAAAAGGAAATAATGAGTCTGGAAAATTTAAGTAACGTTTGGATAATGAAATTTTGATGGAATAAAATGTTATTTAAGGTTAATTAAAACCAATTTACAGGTTTAAAGATTATTATTGGGAAATTAAAGAAAGATATGGTAGTGATAAGGAACTTGTAATTTAGTTTGGGAAATGTTATCCTTAAAAGTTTTGCCTTAATGGAGTTTTGTTATATAATATCTATAGTTTATCGCTCAATATGCGAATATTAGTTTTATTATTTATGAAATGGTAATGTAGTTTTCTTTGCTTCTCAAAAGTGGATGAGATGTTTTCATTATTTTGTATACAAAAGAGATGCACATGAAATTGAATATTGTAGGTAAAAATGAAACTCAATATTCTAGACAGGAAACCGCATGATTTTCCTTTGATAATGGCGTGCGGAGAGAAAAGTTTTGTCGGGTAAATTAGAAAATTTTTGTAAATAATAATAATAATTTTCATTCCTTTTTTTCGACAGTGTTTGAAATTAAACTTATATAAAAAATTTTATCAACTTACCATGCAATAAGATTTATTTTTGAAATTTATGTTTCAATAATAGGCCTTCGTACTGTGTAGTACTAGTAAAAAAAAATATTTTAGTTCCGCTTTTTGTATTTTTTTTTTGTTTTTGCCCTAAGGCGAAATGTTCAAGTAACTTAGTGAACAAATTTGGTTTCATGACTGTATTATAAGCTGCTCACCTTGGCACAGGTTTATCCTAGTGAAATGGGTGGCTCTTTTTCTAGCCACTATCTATTTTGTTTAAGATAAACAAATAAATAAAATTAAAATAGAATTGAACTTAATACACATTCGATGAGTGAGCTTTGTTTCGATAGCTTCCCTGCCGTACAACTGCCGTTGTCTCCCGTTACTGTAGCTAATGCGCGAGTATCAACTTCCTATGATAAAGGCAATTCTATGATAATTTGATAGGATCATACTGGAAGGGCACGCCGAAAACACAATTTCCTACCTTCAAATGATTGCAGTCCTTTGGTCCTTGATTTGCTCTCTTTATCACACTTCCACACACGGCCGTAAAATTGGTGCGGATAACTGATGAGGTGAGGAACAGGGCGGAAAAGGTACCTAATCGTGCAACTACAATGCCAAAAAAGCGTAGTTTGGACAAAAATACCATGTTTTTTCCGCTCGTCCATCACGAAGCTTAATTATTTTTATAATGTCCTGGATAATAATCATTTTCAACTCCCAATTGACTTAAATGCGTCACGTTATATCTCTCATCTCTTAAACTCGTCACATGTGATATCCATACTTGAAATCCAAGTAGTTAAAAAGCACAATGTGCTCGCTGATGGTGGATTTCCTTAATCATAAAATAAGTTAAAGAAATAATAATTTGTACCCAAAAGCATTTTTAATAAATCCAGCTACAGTTTTCCTTTTAAAATAATACGCTAATATATAGAAAAGCAATCGTCCAAGTCGCTTGGGCAATTTGATGATTGAAGTATAAATTAAATTTAAAATTGTACAATAAATTATATTACAGTAACTATACGGAAAATCTTACGGACTTTGACATTATCTTACTAGGAAACAAATCATATTTATCGGAAAATTTAAAAACGACTACACGAACAAAAATAATTTCCAAAAACAGTATTAATTTTAACTTACAGGGAGGCATAAATATTTACAAATCCAAATAGCACGCGATGTTTCCACCGCAAGACTATACAATAATACAGATAATATAACGTATACATTATGATCTTATATATCTACGTATTGTAAAACATGTAAAATAGATGTAACTTATTTGATAAATCACATCTATTTTACAAACTTTATTCGTTCAATTCATTCATTTAATTCGTAAATTTTTTAACACATAATTCTCATTAAATATGTAGGAGAATCCTGCTTAAAAAAACCCCTTCGAAGATACGGAAGAGATCAATATCCAAAGTGATATTGTTCAGCACAGTGGTAGCTCTTCTAACAGGCATAACCATCGGCGGGATGGTCCTATACATATCTCCATAGCTACTGGGATAGGTAATGGTTGCTTGAACAATTTCGACTCATAATCAAGGTAGGAATATAATCCTACGAGGTTATTAATGTTTTCCGGATAACCTTGTACACGTAAAAAGGAATATTGCTTAAAAAAATCCACAATTAAAAATAAAATATAGAGGTATCATTACCAGTTGCGAAATAGTGTATACTAACTAGTTAATGAGAAAAAATCAAAAGATATCTCTAGCATAGACATAGACCATTGAAATATACGAAAGATTCCTTGATTTCGAACGTACAGGTATATTAAACTATCAAAAATTTGAACTTTGACGAAATTTGAATTGGTGAACGTTGCATTGTGTATAGTGATCATTGAAGCCAGCTGATACAGGTCGTAAGACCTGAGCCATCGTATAAGAGACTTCTATCCACGTTTCTCATATAAAAATAGCTTCGTCTCTGTATTTTCTATAATTTATCCTAATTAAATAATTTTAAATTAAATAAAACACAAATTCATTTGCTTTAAATAAAAATATTTTGAGTAACATAAACCGGTTTCGGAACAACCGTTATTTATATATATATATATATATCTATAATATATATATAATATATATATATATATATATATATAATATATAATATACTACAATCATCAAGAGTTTATATTTATTTTTCAGTTTTATACACAAATATAAAACTGAAAAATTAAATGCTGGATCTTGGATTCGTCGCTTAGAAACAGACGGTGTGTATAGACTCGATTGTCAAAACTGCGATTCAATTCAATTCAATTCAATTCAATTCAATTTATTTCATGATAATATGTACATGACAAACAAAATGTTTAAGGCATACATATCAGAAGTATATATCAAAAATGAAAATATTTAATAAATTAAAAATAACATAAATCTGGTAAAAGGTGTAGGAGAATCCCGCTTCGGAAAACCCCCTCAGACACATGGAATATATCAATACCCAAAGCGATTTTGTTCAGCATAGCTGTGGCTCTTCCAACAGGCATAACCATCGGCAGGTTGGTCCTGTGTATTGGAATGTGAAACAATCTATGCTGACGATGTCTAGTGTAATTATCAGGAACATACAAACCAATGCTCTGCATAATTTGAGGATTATCGATCATACCGCGCAACAATCGATAAAAATGTGTAATCAAATACACATTCCTTCTAGTCTCTAAACTATTGTAGCCAAGCATACCCTGGAGAAACTCGGTTGGGTAAAGCCAAGGATAATGCCCGTACTCTCTCATGTAGAGATATCTCAGAAACTTCTTTTGGACTTTCTCCACCATAAGAGAGTACTTGCCCTCGTGTGGCCCCCAGATCATCGAGCCACTCTCGAGTCTACTCCGCACCAAGGAGTTGTAAAGAGTTCTGAGTACGCGGGTATTCTCGAAAACCCTGGCAGCACGCAGAACAAATCCTAACATTCTCAAAGCATTACCACTGATCGTCTCTATGTGATCGTGAAATGTTAGGTTGCTTACAAATCTAACACCTAGATCTTTAACATTTGATGTTCTTGTCAGATTTTGATCGTTCATTTTGTAGCGAAATAATAGAGTTTTTTGGGCCCTAGTGAAGGATGTAACCGAACACTTCGAAACATTAAACAACAGTTTATTTCGTCTTCCCCATTCATATATATTTGATATATCTGCTTGGAGAAGACGAAAATCGATAAAGTATACGTGGGACAAACGGCGCGTACAATTTCCAAAAGGGTCAACGAGCACAAACGGGTATGCAAACTCGGTCATCCAGAAAAATCAGCACTGGCTGAGCATTTTCTGGATACCGGCCATCATTTTGCATTCGAACCGAAAATCCTTGGAAAGCCTAAGAGTCATCATACGCGTCTTATCAAGGAAGCACTAGAAATCTACAAGCACCCGATAAATATTAATAGAGATGATGGTCTCAAATTAAAAACATCTTGGTATCCGGCGCTTCAAAGTCATTCTCGTCGCAGACTCCGCAGAGATAGTGATCAGACAACAGATGAATCATACACACAACACAATATCATCATGACTTCGGCACGGTATTGCAAGCCGATACTTATCCACAACACATCAGCCCTGATGATGGACCCTGCAATAGGATCCGAAAGGTCGTAACACGGCATAATACCCCAGAAATATATAAACATATGTGGTGGCCCGAGACACATACACACAGACACCCGTGTAATGGGTTACCACAGATGCTGACAAAGTAGTTGCAAATCAAAATAAAATACCAGTTATATGCTCAGGAAACACGATGATTACGACCTTAGGGGACAATTCTGAGTTTGACATCCCTGTTAAAGATGTTTTATGTGTGCCTGACCTATCAACTAATTTGTTATCAGTAAGTCAGCTGATTTGAAGTGGAAACAATGTTAACTTTGAAGAAGACGACATACGCAATCGACAGAATGTCTGGTAGGAATAGAAAATTTAGTGATTGGAGTGTATAGATTGAAAATTAAGTCAGAACATTTGTTTGCGTGCTCAGCGACAAATGTGACTAGTGAAATATGGCACCAAACGTTGGGACACATTAACAGTAAAACTCTGAATGCTATGAAGAATGGTGCTGTGAAAGGAATTTCATACCCGGATAAGACAGACTTTGATATGTCCAACTGCATCACATGTTGTGAAGGGAAGCATTTGAGATCGCCTTTTTCACACAAAGGCTCAAGATGTAGAAATGTGCTAGAACTTATTCATGCGGATTTCTGTGGACCCATGGAATAAATTTCTATTGGTAATGGTATGACCAAGTACTTTCTGATTTTTGTAGATGACTAGAATGGAATTTTCTTAAAGCCAAGAATTAGGTGTTTAAGTATTTCAAAGAGTTTTTAACTCTGGTTGAAATATAGACAGGCAGAAAACTAAAGGTATTGAGAACAGACAATGGTGGAGAGTTTTGTTTGTATTGTGCATCAAATGACGCATTTTTATATACCGGAACAGAATGGCCTGTGTGAAAGAATAAACAGAACGGTGTCTTCTTTTTGAGGCTCATTTACATAAAAAGTTTTGGGCTGAAGCAGTCAATACTGCAGTCTACTTACGAAACAGAACTTTGGCATTAGGATTACAAAAAACACCTTATGAGCTACGGAGTAATAATCCAGGTCTCACCATGTTCTGATATTCGGCAGTCCTGTGATGGTCCATGTTACATAAGCAAATAGTACTAAATGGGACAGAAAGGCTAAAGAATATATCCTGATTGGATGCCCAGAGAACACTAAGGGTTAAAGGCTTTACAACCCGAAGACCAAACTTATTATCTCTAGCAGATATGTTGTTATCAAGGAGAAAATCGAAGACTCAAATTTGATACAAGCAGTGGTGGAAGAAAATAAAACTGATTCGAGTGAAGAAGTAGGAGAAGATACTCTGACAAGTAAAGATTTCACAGATATGACATATGATGATGATGATGATATTACATATGTACCCGATGATACCTTAAGTACCTCCAACTTAGACGAATTCTGTGACAGTAAGTCAAATCATGACGAGTCAGAAAATCTGCAGTCGACCATTTTCCACATGTAAAAGAAGACTAAAAGGCTACCAGAAAGGTATAGGTTCAGTAATATATGTCAAAACAATGAGGACATGCATAAAAACATTCTTACATATTAGGATGTGATTAAAGGATCAGAACGAGAAGAATGGGAAGAACTTCAATCGTTCCATCAGAAAGAGGCTTGAGAGTTAGGTGACAAACCTAGTGACGGCAAAATTATGCGGTGTAAGTGGGTGTATAAAGAGATCTTAAATAGTGATAACTCAGTAAGATATAGGGCTAGATTAGTTGCAAAAGGCTTTACCCAAAGGGAAGGCATTGAATGGAAAGACACTTTTTCCCCAGTGCTCAAATACTCAACTTTAAATTGTTATTGCTATTAGCGTTAATTTAGACCTTAATATAACTCATTTAGATGTAGTAGATACAGCCTTTTTGAATGATTATCATGCATTTATCTCAAAATATAAATGTTATGAAATTAATACCAATAAAGACATGAAATTTTAAAAGCCATGGACTTAAACAGTCAGCACAGGCTTGGAATAAACAAGTCGATTATCTTTTACATTAATAAGGCTATAAAAATCAATGTATGAAGAATGTTTATTTATAAAATCATCTGGAACTTATAAAACATTTGTGGCATTATTTTTTAATATTTCAAAATTGCATTAATATTTAAAAATAAGTTCAGCAAAAAATTCAAATTAAAAGACTTAGGTCAATTGAGACAGTGTCTAGGTATGGATGTTAAAATATAGAAAAATAGTATTTGGGTTAGTCAAAAGAAATTTATAGATAAATTAGTATGTAAATTTGGCTTAGAGAATTACAAAAATGTAGAGACGTCTATGGAGGCTAATTTAAAGCTTGAAAAAGGAGAAAAAGTAATTCAAAGTTTCCTTATCAATAGCTTATAGGCAATTTAATGTATCCCTCTATTCTAACCAGACCTGATATATCATATTGTATTAGTTACCTAAGCCAATTTAATAACTGCAACACTGAAACACATTGAAAGTATGCCAAGAGAGTGTTAAAATATTTGAGTTTTACCAAATCTTATGGTTTAATGCGTAAAAAAATACACTGGATATTGTTTTATTTATGCGGGTTGTTTAATATCTCACGAAAGTAGGAAACAACAAACTGTCGCTTTATCAAGTACAAAAGCCGAATACATGGCTGCTTGTGAAGCAAGTAAGGAGGCTTTATTCTTGAAAAACCTGTTAAATGAACTAATAAGTAGATTTAATAAACCTATTAAATTGTATAATGACAACAAAAGTGCCATTAAACTTTCTGAAAATTGTGTTCATCATAGCCGTAGTAACATATTGATGTCAGGTTTCATTTTATAAGAGAAGCTGTTACAAATAAATTTATAAATTTAGAATATTTAAATACTACCCCTGAAATGCCAGCAGATATACTAACAAAAAGTTTAAGCAAGATTAAACATTATCAATTTATGAACGAGATAGGTATTGTAATGTTGCATACCTAAATTTTTTTGTCTTTTTATTATTTTGTTGAGTGGTGCTATAAGTTTATTATAAAAAAAATATTAATATCCTACACCTAGCGCCATCTAGTAAAGTTGTGGGAAATCAAGTGCTGTGTAGGTTTGTTTTAAGAGAATAAATGTCAGTCTGTTCAAAAACTAGTAACCGTGTTTCATTAGTTTTGTCATATTGTTTATGCAGTAAGAGTTCAATGTACCCACGTTATAATTCTCAGCTATGTTTACATATGAATCAAATGATACATAGATACAAATGTTTTCATTCCGGGTATTTATTTCTGGAATAACTCATTTCCAAAGCATTCCTAGGTTATTTTAGTCAATGGAACCACGGTTCTTATAAGAATAAAAAATTTCAGGGTGCAATTTGGCTGCTAAATCCAATGGCGAAAATATCTCAAATTTTATCGGCATTATATTTAAAAGTGGTTTTGTGCATAATCTGTAATATAACATCAGATTATGCACAAAAAAACTGTTTACATGCTGCATCGTTGGTTTTCATATAAAAATCTCTAGCATCTTTGGAAAATTTATATCTAAGTATTGAACTATTGGAAGAGTTAGAAACAGTTAGCGCCAATTTCTTTTTAAAAAAATAATTAGATCTGATTCAAACTGATTTCACAAAAAATGGATTTGATTTAAATTTAGTGAAAATTATGTGCACATTTGATGCTTTGCACTTACATTTGTTAAGAACTACGGTAAAACATATTTGTAGATAAATGGCGATCAAACTCAGCTTCAGACAATTGATTATAATTTATTTGGATATGAAGAGATAAATGATAACCTGTAACCTGTAGATAACAAATGACGAAGCAACCTTTGTCAGGGTCTTTGAGTCAACCCTGTAAATGCGCAGCGGCTTGTAATTATAAAAAATCTAAATTAATTTATATTTCGTCGTGCAAGTGTATAAACAATAATTGTAAAAATATGAATAAATGGTTATTTGTATTTTTTCATGTATGTATCTTTAAATTTGCTTTATCTTATTAAATAATTTTTTAAAGAACAATTTATTATTTTTTTATTAATAATTTATGTTTAAATTTTATTTGACAACCTATTGTTACCTTTAATTATTAAAAAAAACAACTAAAACTAAAATAGTCATTAAAATAGCTCAAAAGCGTGTACTCAAGCGATTTACTCGCTGCGTAGAAGTAGGGTGGTATAAAAAAAATGGACCAACAGAGTTTCTGGTAACATTCATATTGTAAATCTATAAGCTATTCTGAACTTAGATCAATTTCCATAATGCGGTCCTCATATTATGCATACTCAAGTCCACCTAGCTCCTGGATGGATGTTCTTACGATGGAATTAGTGAACATTGCATTGTGTTGAGTGATCACTTATGCCAGCTCATACAGGTTAGCCTTGGATCAGTGCCATATTTGCCAAGGCCTAGGGTCGTACCGCATCCTCGTCATTAAACACGGATTGTGTTGACAGGGGTTGTAAAAGAAACTGTCGTTGTTATTCCAGGAATATTAGTTAGACTAGCACTAGATTAACACGAGTAATCGCATTTTTTCCTGACATTTGTCAACAAGGTGAACAGCGTGTATTGTTTCCATACGATGCAATACGTTTTTTGGCCACAAATGTCAACATTTTGTCACATTTCATAATTTGAAATAATTGACCGGGTGATTTAATTAAAAGAAATAATAAGTATATAATATTATGTAAAAATTCATGCCACAGTAACCCTACTTCGAGTCATGTTTTATGTCCTGTCCTCATTTATTCGTTCCTCGGGACTGAATCACCCTTACCCTTACCCACCACCCTTACACCAACCACCCTTACACCTACTTACAGTCTTTATTACTAACCAATTAACCATTGCTCGGATAGGCAGAGAGGATGAAGCACCACACTCTTCTATACTGACACTTCTCTCTCTCACTTCATCCACATTCTTTTACCTTCTCGGTCTCGTCGATTGTTGAGACTTAAACATAATCATTTCCCAGTATCTAGTTTACCTGGATGTGCAAAGTCTTCTGGGGCGGCCGACTTCTATTTCTTATACAATTCTATCGCCTCTCGTACTTTTCTTGACTCGGTTGAGGTTCTCTCTATATGAACACCACGATAATTTCATTTACCGCCATATTTATTTCTAATTAGTGAACACGTCTGTTCAATAAAGAAAATCCTTATTATAACTATTACGTTGTCTGTTTGTCCGTCCGTCGTAACTTTGTGTAACGCCCGTAACTTATTTGTGGTAATTTTTTCTTCTTTTTCCTTCTTTTTTTCCTTTTACTATTTTTTGTTTTTCTTTTGTTTTTTCCTTTTTTTATCAATAAATATTTAGGAACCGTCATGTAAGAACCGTCATTTTTGATGGGTTACAGCTAGTGAATAATGTAATCTCTTACCGTAAAATTGCCGGTTTATGGTTGACTATTAAAAAATCGAAAGAATACAGTAAACTCTCATTAATTTAGCATAGCTCATAAAACACATTCTTTCCGCAATTTCAAATAAAATTAGCATGATAACCGTATATAGAATGTGCATCTAGCACGCTATTTAATTACGGCCGAAATATTTATATATTTTCCTCACAATTAGAGTTGGCTTAACATGTCCTGTTAAATTATTTAGAGAAATAATAAAATAGTTTATGGACAATCTACTGAATGGTAATAAAATTCATAAATAATTTACGGCTTGCCTTATTAGATATGTATAGAAGTACAAAGCAGGCACGCACGTAGAGCTGTAGTACAGTAAAATTTGGAGGGGCGAGGATTACAAAGATGATATATGAGGCGATTGTTAAGACAACATAAAAATACGGTTCCACGAAAAATTTGACATGATCATACAAATGACATATTGAAAGATGGCACTGTTAAAAATTTCTGTAACCGAAGAACATGTATGAACGCAAAGAAGATGTATTAAAGCGAAAGAGGTAACACAGAATAGAATCAAAGCGCAAAGATAGAATATTGTGGCAATCTGTCCCCCTTGCAAATCCCTACGGGGAAACGGTATGATGATAAGTACGAGTCGTATGTTACTTTACAAATATTTCAGTTCCGAAGGGTATTAACTTTTTGTTTCATCTGTGGATCTATCGAAATGGTTAAACAAATTATATACCTTTAGAGATTAGTTTAGTTTTTAGTTTTTATATAACTCAAAAATTATTATTCTGTATAAGTGTACCTCAAAGTATTAAAAAAATATAAGATTTAAGTATATATATATATATATATACAGTTTTTTCGTTTCAATTTGAAAATTAATAAAGTAAATGGTTTAAAAATTTGTAAAAGTTTTAATTGTGATTTTTTTGTTGTAAATAAATTTTGCTGTCCTGAAAACAAAAATGTACAAATTTCTTATTTTAACAATATCCGATGTGGTCCGATACACGAATACAAAACGTTATATCCATCAGGAATATAAAATCTTACTCTCACTTCTTAAATTTTATCACTCATGGGAAACTTCAACTGTAAAGACTGAAATAATATCGATAAATATACATAAAAATAGACAACCCAAAACACTGACTAACATTTAAGAAACGACAACACAATGTTAAGTGTCGACAAATATGTGCATGAGTACAACAATTATTTTATGTGAAATAGTGTCACAAAGTGAATAAAATCAAAAATAATACTTACATTTCCTTGGCGCCAGTCACGGATGGAGTTCTCGGTTTGATGTTCGCTATTCCATACATTGTGCAAACATGTGAACATATAATTTAGAGGCTTTGTGTCTAATAAATTGAAGAATATTATTTTTTGTGGAAAATTTCTGATATGAATGCATTTTATTCAAATACAATTTTAGTGTTAGTCTATTTCTGTACTTACTGTTAGATATTATATGATTCAAGAAAAAGTTATACAAAAATTTTTGTTTTGTTTTTTTAGTATCCGAATACACAACATGATTTTTAAAACGTTGCGTGCTTCGTGAATGTATCCTTCAATATATTTTATGATTTGAAAATAAAGTTTAGGTTTTTGGCTGGTGATCAAATAGCAATATTCAATAAATTGAACATCAGTGACCAGTTAAACAAAAATTCTAAGAACTCTTTACTGTTAGGCCCGACTTCAGAGTCAATACATAGATGAATAAAAGGTTAAGTTACGCCTTAAAATTACGCTTTTAACGCATTCCTTGAACTTTGAATCGCCTAAGTATTGATTGTGATTTCGAGATTTAATAATTTTAATTCAATTTAGATATATAAATTGTATATTCTCGGTTCTTTGATAATAATTCAGTAATATAGGTCAAATTTGAGTAATTATTTTGTTCAAATCTATAAATTAAGTAATTAAAAAATTATTTTTACAAAGTTTTTGAATATTATTCATCTTCTGATCAAGATATTATATTTTTATTTTATAGAAATGAGTCACCAATGTTTTTAAAGTAAGGGGATGAGGAAGGAAATATTGAGAAGTGAGGGAACAATCATAAAGCAGTTAGAACAAAAGTAAGTGTATTTTATTTAAAAACAAAGAAAGCCATTTGCGGCATACACACATAAAATATTCATATTTTCCCGGACACTTCAAATATAACATTTAAAGTCCAACTAGGAAAGTCCAATAAAAGTTTCAAATTATGTAGAACTCTTTGACAATACAACATGATTTTTATAAATTTATTTTGTTCCAATACGGCAAGGTACATTGATAGCTACTGCTATAAAACCTTTTATATTGAACATTTATTTAAATAAATAATGTATAAAAATACTGTCATTAAAATTTTAATTACTCTTTAGGAACAGACAATTTTCCGTATGTCTTTAATTAGATTAAATAATTAAAATCATGTTTGAGATTAAAGGATCAATCATTTTAAAAAGGTTTTTATATTCTTAATAAAGAGAAAACATAAAAAGTTTCGGGACCGATGGTCTCTTCGTCACGATACAACGCATACTATTGATTATTCAATGAGTGGTGGTTATGAACAAAGTTTTTTCTCTTTATTAAAAATAATAATGTTACCACAAAGTAATTTTGAAATAATTAAAGAATATTTTTTACACACTTTTCACAAAATATTTTTTCACGTAAATATAATTTAAAATATTGTCCCCATTAATATATGAACTGAGGTAGTATAGATTGAAAAGTCTCTTTTTTCTGCTATAATAAAATTTTCTAGGCCGTTTATTGATGATATATTAAAAAAAAAAAAAAATGCAGGGTACAGGTCTCGCTTGTTTAATTAATAAAGACATTAGTGTGCAAGGGAGAAGACAATAGAAGTGTGCTAATAATAAAACAATATTGCACCATCAGCAAGGAAAAAGTTCAAAACCCTTTAGATAGTGGTGATCAAGAACAATCTGGATTGTACAAAATTCAACGATTGAGATTTTTTTTGAACTTGTGATTTTATATAAATTGGCATTGTGCCATAAATACTTAATTTTCTATATTTTATTTGACAAACATAGGCTGTGTTAATACGACTACCTATAAATTGTGAGGTTTTATTTAAAGCTACTTAAAAAAGTTAGAAAATTGTTTATTGGAAAATTTTAGTTTTCTAAAAATGTTTTAAATTGAAAATTGTAAAAAAATGTTTTATTGGCGATGCGACATTAATTTTATTATTATTTTGAGTAGGTTGCTGGTGATTATACCTAACGATAAGCAGGATGGGCTTCTCTTGAACTAGAGTTTTAGAGACATTTTTAAAAGGAGACGTAACATCCTAAAAAAATGTTTTATAAAAAGTGTGTAGGTCTTTAAATACAATTCGTTGAAAAAAATATACGGCAACTCGATCACTTAAGTTCACGTAATGTGTTAATTTAAGTAACATAATTGTGCGGTATATTTGTTTAAGTAAAATGAGTGATCCGTGTGCTGTTCAACAGATTTTAGCATATGAAAGATTGTTATAAGCAGTGGAACACAAACATGTACAACACCCAACATTGAACAGTGCGAAGGGTACATTCTTTAAGGGGTGAGACGATATTGAATGTATATATATATATATATATACATATATAAATATACACGTATATATGAATAAAGATGAATAAATATAACACCATTGCTTCACAAAAGCTTGACGAAGGTCCCGATTCAAAAGTTTCTAATCCAAAGTATAACAGTGCATTCGCACTCGGTGCGTTGCGGCGCAACTCTGATTTGAAGCTCTGTGAATTGGGGCCTCCGGAACATCGAGTGCGAGTGAATACAGCAAGCAAAACATAGCCACTCAGTACATAGGGGAATAACCATTCTCATTTTAATTCTTATCTTATCGTGAATTGCATAACACTTTTGAGACATTGCCGAACTACTTCACACGACAATTTCAAGACAGTCAGTCAATTCTCACGGAAAAGGTACAAGTTTGCAGCTTAAATTTTCGGACGGAATATGGTGGTACTTAACGTAATTTACGTAATCATATCGAGGAGTTAGCAGTTTTTATCAATTTAATTTTCATAAAAAATAATATAAAATATAAAAGGAAACTAATTTTAAATTGGTTTAATTTATTACTCTATCTGCATTCAATGGTTGTTCAACATTCAATGTTATTGAGTCAAATTCGAATTAAAATGATTTATTGAATTATCGTTGTAAAATTTCAGTGCTTAGCGGAGCGGTATGTAAACCCGAACATGGATGCTAAAGCACATAAACGTATTTATTTTCAGAATATTTTTAGTATGTTCAAAATTTTCATGAATACAATACTGAATTTTGTCACCAGGGAGACATCATTAATCAAGATATATTATAGATGTCTCATAAAGATCAAGCTATTTTTTTATTTGGGAAAGTAGGTATGGAAGTTTTTTTGGGTGTTCATATGGCTCACGACCTATCGTACGGCTGGATTAAGTGATCTCTTTGCACAATGTAACGTTCACAATTCCACCCGTGATAGACTACCACATTTACCAATTTATTTGTAAGTTGTATATATGTTTAACTTGCACATCTTGTTTCGTATGCGAGTTGCATTTTTACTACCGCCACCTGCAGTCGAAAACTTTGTCATTCTCATAAACCAATATAGGTAGATTTATTTTATGTTCAGATATTCTGACGTGTTTCGTCCTCTAGAATTTTCCTCCACTCATCTCTATTACACGCCTTTTCTCTCTAGTTTTTGGGTGTGTTTCAGACATTGTCCGTTCATCTTAGCTTTAGCCTTCCCAAGCTCCCATGCTCTCTTATGTTCAGCGATGGCTTCATTGTATGATTTTTGATTACATTTTTTGCCCGGTCTTAATCTTATTAATATTGAGGGGCTTATTAATTGTCCAATTCAACTCTTATAGGTCTATGCTTAAATTCATTAATCTTAAACCAGCCTCAAAATGTTCCCTTTAAGAAAGTCTGGTATAATTGAAGAATACCGCAGTTTTTCCAATTTTCGTAAGAGCACATTTCTCGTATAGTTGAGTACAAAAACAAAATCATAAAATAATTGGCAGCGAACTTTTTGTAAACAAAAAATTTCGTGTTTCTGGACAGAAGTCAGGATTTTATTAAAAAAATATATCAACGATTCTCGCCTACTATAAGTTTTTAAAAACCTTCTGTAGTATTATTGTTGTTAGAGATCTTAGTGAGATTTGATTTTTACTGAGAGTACAGGCATTTGTCGGATGTAGTCAACTATCTGATATATTTGATTTTTCGCTGGTTTACAATTAAAACCATGATTATCTGAATCTTTATAGATTAATAAACGCATTTCATAGAGCTTCTACACTCTTTACTTTAATACCATATAATGATGTAATATCTTCCGCAAAGGTCAAGAGTAGCACAGAATTGTCAAATGTTTGAATAATTCTTTTTACGTCACATTGGACAAAAGCCAGGCCAATCACTCTTCCTGTGGAGCGCTACAAAGGCCTCGGACAGGACAGATCACTATCCATGCTTACTGCATGTTACAGGGTACTCAACTTAATTAGGATTAGCTTAACTAAGCTGAATCACTTGTGCATTGCTCCGAGCCCACTCATCTTAATATAGTCTATTCCTATTCACAGTGTCATATCAATTAACGGTGTAATAAGAGCAAAAATTCTTTTTACTGTGTAAAAACAACAAATTTTTTGTATTAATTCATTCAAAATTGTCATGCGAGGTATATAATTGTATAAAATTTTCCTATGTACCTATATTTACCTTTTTTAATTATTTAATTAATTAAAAAATAGTAATATACCTACTAAGAAAATGAAATAGCCACATCGTTCGGAAGATGGACTATGTGGTACACAAAGGGAAGCGCGAGGCCCTTAGTAGGCAGAAAAAAGTGGGAGACACTTGAGGTATTCATCTAGGTAAATACAAAATCTATGAAGTGATGTTGATGTGAATTCTTAAAATAAGAATATAATTTAATCATTTAGAAATTAAAATAATTCTTATCATTTTTTCTATTCCTAAATATTTGTATATTCTTAAAGTTACACTAAGACCTGAAGACGATAAAGAGGTGATGAACTACGATTTCAAATTATTTTCCAGGTTTCCCTTTAGGAAGACGAATCGATCAAGACAAATTTTCCGGCCAATAATTTTTTCGTTCAAAAGAAGCAATGTTTTAAAATAAACCATTTGTATTACTCGTTTACATTATCCTAATAACAGTCTCGAAGCTCTCTTCTACTATTCATACATTCTCAATAATATGTTTTATTTGATTAAAATTTTCATCCACTAACTTCAACAGTTCAGCCCCCAGATGGATTCGCTATTTTTCATCTCTTTGATTGCACGTTTCACTGCATCCGGGAGTTTCAACGTGAAAACTATATCAGGTTTCTCGTATGTGCTCCACACAATTTTCATCGATGTCAGCCGGATCGTTAATTAGCGCCGAGTTGAAGAGTCTCACCCATCTATTTTGAAAATTCAAAATTTCCGATTTTTTGCTCAATATCATGCCGTTCTCGTTAATATATAAGAGACGTATAATAAAAAATGAGGTCAGTATAAACCTGTAGGACAAAATAACGACGAAAAAATTTATTTGCACAATCTATGGGAATTTGGAAAAAGTATTCAAATATTGTCAATTTCGTTAATATTATGCCTGTAGGTGTAGTTACCATATATGTAATAGTTGAGATGAAAAAACGCTTCTTAGTTTAATGTTAGATAGTGTTTTTTATGAAAGGCATTCGTGCTAGGAGAAAGATAATTATCCGATCAAAGATAAGAAATGACGCTTTTGTATTTTATATAAAAAACTAAATATTTTTCTTCTAAAATGTTTTATCTGATAAGTAAAAAAATCACTACAAGTATGGTGAATCTTATTGTTGAGTTGTGTTGTTTCATTCAGAAAAATACGCATTATGAATTGTACAATGGAAATTTTGTTTATCACTTGTACCAAAACGTTATTAATGATAATGCATTTTTATACTCTTTAAAACTTTTTCTTATTTGTTTATAGGTACTTACTTGTGAATTTAATTTTACATAAAAATATAAACAAAGTATTCTAATAGCCGTAATGAGATAGAAAAAAATAAAAATGATTTAATCTGTCAAGTAAACGATAGTAAAAATAGAAAAAAATAGGTATTATTTCACTCATCTAATAATCAGAATTGGTGGGGCGAATACACTGACATAACTTTTAAAATTCGGACAAAAGTTTGCAAATGAGTTCTGATGAAGAAGTAGATTCCAACCAAAAATTCATACACAAACACTTCGTACAAGTGATTCGGCAAGTGGTTGTTTCCACCTACTACATATATAACTTTTTAAGTTCTACAACGTGTATATAGTAAGTATTTAAATATCTCTTATCATCAAAAACACACCGCTCAACCATTTTTTTAACGACTTTTTGTTGTGACCAAAATATGTCACAACGAAAAGTCGTTATATTTTAATGGAATATTATATAGCTTATATCCACCCTGAAAGTTTATTCTAAATATTGATGAAAGAACCTCTTTATATTAATTATTATTGTAGAATAATAACTTCGAAACCTAATATACCTAAATATACATGTACTTAGAAATCAAAAGGTTGATCCTTCACTTTCTAAAAAATTACATTTAATCTTCTAAAATCTTGAAACGAACAAAAATATGAAAATCTTTAGAATACTAGTCACCACTATATGAACACGATCGGAGATGAAGTTCCTTTTACCGTGAAAAGACGGAAGTCAACGTAAAAGAAATGATCTACTTTGAAATATAACACAATACTACATCGATGTTAAAGGGGGATACCAAATCCACTGATTACAGATATTCAAAAAGAAATCAAATGCAAATTATAAAAATAAATAAAATCAGAATTCAAAAAGTGCTCTCTTGTACAGTCAGTCATATGTGATAACCATCCTATTACTTTTTAAGTTTTTCATTTTGTTATCAATAACAATTGAATGAAAAAAATAACATTTTTTAAATGTTTAAATTATAGTAACCCTCTTTCCCTATAGGACTTACAAATTTTGTTCCATATTTAAACTTATTATATTTATTATATGGTCTCAAACTAATTTTAGTACCTAAGCTGAACTAATGAAGAGGCTGAAATAATAAATGGATAATTGAGAAAATCTTACGTACATTTTTAAACTGAAGTGTCTCCATTATTTTCTTATATTTTCTCATAAAATAGTGAAATAAATAAGTTTCAATATATTTCCAAGGCTTTTATTACCCGTCAGAAAAACATTTGCTTTATTTGTACGTTTTGCTTATAATACAAACATATCCACGACGCTGAATTTAATAAAACATTGAATTGAGTTTTCTTCATTATGATTTCTACTGCAAACGTGACTCGGATATACAGGACAAATGATTGACTTTTATTTCTACGCTGACATTTTGCAACATTTTTATAGATTATTTTTAAAGGCAACGAAATAACGAGTATGGTTAGGACTCTTGTCTCGTGAGTCAAGGGTCACGGGTTGGAACTTCACTCCAGACCAGCAAGTTAGTCGTATTTTTGTAGCACGAGCGTTTAGCTTAGTTTGAAAATAGTAATAATATTGATGTGACACGTATTCTGTATTCGCATCTCTATTAAAAAAAAGGCAACGAACGTAGAATGAGACGTTTCGAATTAAAACTTTTACTGAGAAATACTGTTCTCTTGGAAATACTTGTACGTTGTAAAAATAGGATAGACGATTTTTTCTTTGTGTTACATAAAATGAAAATTTAATCCCAAACGAGGAAGAATATTTTCTGTAGAGTTTTCCTGGTGGCTCCTTCCATTCCTTCCTTTACTATCGATTTCTTGTGTAACGTTTCGGATCTTCGGATTATGTAGCTTATTAGTCTAGCGGTAAAGATACTTGCCTTGTTATCCAGTGTTCAAGGTTTCGATACTCGTACCAGGATCATATGGTCCCTTTAAAGGTAAAACTCCTAACCGTAAAACAGGCCAAAATGAGTTATGAATACAAACACTTATATTTTTCCATCTCTATTCCAGGTGAAAATCAGTAAATGAATATTGCGTGTCAATTTATAGTTATTTAGTGGTAAAACTCATAATTTTAACATTTTCAATAATTTTAATATCACATGTTTAAACCCCAATATCTCAAAACTTCTCCAATGTCACAAATTAGTTTACGTCTAATGAGACGATATGCAATCAAATTGAGTGACTTGTTGGTCAAGTGTTTAACATACAAGCCCAGTACTCGAGCCGTGGGATTCAAGGAGGCTTAATTAGACCCATTTTCGTAGCACTAATTTTAACTTATTTAAAAAAATATATATATTTTTATTATTTTTACAACAGTCGCTACAACAGTCCATGAAGCCCAATCACTGTAGCAAAAAACATCCCAAGAATACCCAGTCCTGAATAAATTACGTAGAATTGAACCCGGTGTATTCCGGTTGTAAGAAATCAATGTCATGTTCACTGAACTATACATCAGCGTTCATACATCAGCCCTAAAGCTGGACTCTACATTGGAATCTGCAACGTTAGCGATAAAAGTCGGAGAATTCTTCTTCCAACGCATTATCGCGGTACCGAGTACCGGTGGCGATAATAATTTTATTTGCAACATTGTAGTCTGTAAATTTCCCGAATCATCGCATTAGGTTTCTCATCTACGATCGCTTAATTAGTGCTGCAAAATGTGGTAAATATCTGTGTTTTATTTTCCTTTCGCATCCAGAAAATCCAGTAATCATTATTAAATCCTATCAATCCAACTTATTACTAAAACTCGTCAATAGATCCACAATCCACATATCAAATGCTTAAAGTCACTTAATTATGGTTGGGGAAAGCGTCAGTGATTCCAATTCATACGAAAGTACAGGGAACACGCAGCGTCGTATATCTCATTAGTAAATTTAAATTTAGTACCGCAATACTTTCTACACGAGAAGATTGCAGCTCGGGCTTGTTATATACGACATTTAATTTCCTTGAAAAGATTCCAGCTCACGTTTATTTTCATTTAATTGTTAAATTCAAATAAATGCAGTAATTCAATTGATTTGATGATTTGATATTTTACTAATTTATCATCAACTGTGTATTGTCAGTTGGATATTTTACCAATAATTGATTTTTAGCCTCATCGTCGTCATCGTGTGGCTAGAAGACCTTGATCTTTTCAAGCGTTAGTTTTCGCCATCTGTCGTTATGTTAGGTCCTCCAGTTTTTTCGGAAGTGTCGTCTTACGCTCGTCTCAATATTATCGCCCCATTTTCATCTAGACCTTCTCCATGATGTCATTCCTTGGGATCGCTTAAATAGTGGCTTTTATTTGCATGCGAGTAACTCGAAGGAGATATTCTTTGAACATTTATTGTGAACATATTTGGCCCAGCTTTGTAGAATAGTCTTGAGTGTAGCTACGATATCTGTACATCATACAAGACTTGCAATTCACGCCTCCATATTAATATCCATGACTCATTTTCTAGTATAATACAGAAATTTTTTAAAGGATTAAGCTCCATCCAATATATAAAAAATTAAATATTCTTCAATAATAGCAAAATAACTTAGTGATATTATTTATATTAATTAAAAGAAAACATTTTCTGTAAAATCAATATTTGTTAGCCGAAGCTTAAAGTGCTATAAATCCACCATAAGATAACTGAGAAAGAATTATTGAAAAACGAAATGAAAATACTTTACTTGTTAACTGGGAAAGAATTATTTTATTTCATCACCTCATATACAATAAAGCCTTTTTGTAAAATTTGTTAAGACTGGATAAAAATGGTGATGGATCTAATTATATTTTTTTTTTTTTAAAAAATAGATATGCGAATAGGGAATACGTGTCACATTCTTACTATTTTCAAACTAAGCTAAACGCTTGTGCTATGAAAATAGGACTAACTTGCTAGTCTGGGCTGAGATTCGAACCCGCGACCTTTGTATCACGAGGCGAGTGTCCTAACCACAAGACCAACAAGCTACTCGATATTAAATTAAAATAAAAATTTCTTTATATTAGTGACAATATCAAGAAAACAATTTACGTTGGATGGAATGTAAATTAATTTTTGTTGTGATTCTAAGTATTAATAAAATATAAGAAATATAAAGAAAATTTTCACAACCACGTTTCTTGGAAAAATATGCAATTATTTTCTTATTTCATTTTCTAACTCCCACACAATTACGCAAATAAAAATAAACTTATATTATACAAATACCTTTCTTGTACCTTTTCCGTGAGACTTTACTGATTTTTTCTCAAAATATTTATTAACATAAATTACTGAACCAAATCAGGACACAAAACATCAAATAACAGAAAAGGAAACATTGACCGATGACCGAGCGGAGATACCAACATATCTAGTTCCTTCAATATAAACTAGACTAATAAAAAACAGATAAAATAACAGAAAGATTGTGAATCTTGAAAAAATTTCAGTCTGTATACGGATATAATTATTCACAGATTATTCTGTTAACAGTATGAAAAATGTACTAAATTGGTCGATCAATTTAATTATTGAGAATTTGAGGTATTTATTATCTTTTCTTCCAATATCACAATATCTTCAAAGTCAAATAACGGTATAAATCTTGCGAAATGATTAAAAAATAAAACATTATAAGGAGCTCAACAGTTTTGAGGCATGTATTAAATACCAGGAATTAAAAACAAAGAACATTATATTAAATGATGAAAACGTCCAACCAAAAGTGTGTTACGATACGTACATTAGGGAGTGTTTTAAATAAATGCCCTACCCTAAGCGCTCATCGCGTCAGGCGGGGTCAGGTAATGCGAATAAGCAGTCCCGGAGGGTGGTAAGAGTATTGCCGGTATTGCCGCTGGCCGTCGGGCCGCCCGCCGCGCGGAGCCTTTCTTACCTCTTCCGCCGGCGCCAGGGGCGGCGCGGCTCGCAGAGCTCGGCGGGGTCGGGGCCCCGGCGCGCCCGCGGCGCTACGCCCCCCGCCATGGGGGTCTTGCCCTCCAGGTCGCCCACCGCGAAGGGCAGGAAGTCCGAGCTGAATTCTGGCGCGCTGGGGCCTCCCATTCACTCTGGGCAGCGACACTGCCAGTCTCTTCCTACTATGAGCGGGGTGTAAGTCGACCTCGAGGGAGCTCCCCAAAAAGTCATATTTCTTTCGCTTCACCTCCGCATTCGCGCGAGATTGTTCGACTCTACCCTCACTCGGGGACTCGAACAGTTCGCCACTCGGATGTCCCAACTCCGCGGTGCGATTGATTTAATACAATTCCATTTAACATATTGAGGGCAGTGTGGCGAGCACTTACTTTATCGTCTTGTATATTCACCCCTTTTTGAAGACCCTACACACATTCGTTAAGTCGTACAAAATCAAGTAATTACTTATGAATACAACATCGACTTTTTTCAAGTATCTCATGCATTTTTCGTAACACAGAAACGGTAGAGCGCCAAACTTACCGTTTTATTGTCTGTCCGCATACACATTGCGAAACTATCTGCTGGAATATCATGGTTGTTCGACTTCCGGCCACACGTCACACGATATTCAATAATCAGTTATGTTATCTTCAAGTTTCATTAGTCAATAATAAATAGTCCGTTGATTTCCAACACAACCTAACATTATTTTAGCTAATGTTAAAGCACTTCCAATTTTTTTCATTGGTTCACGTTAATTGTTTATTCATTGTTAATTCATTTCTTGCAACAACACAAATTCCTGCATCGAGTAAGCAGTTCAAATAGTACCTACTTCGAAGCAAGAAAATGTTCATCGTTTGTTAGTTCCTATAGTAAAACTTCTAAATATCTTCTACGTTGAGTCACTATATGTCTTTCATTAAAAAAAAATTAACTGAATGTTGACAATGTCTTTTGAATCCATTATTACAGATTTAATTTATAATTTGCAAATTATATTATTGCCTATAGTTTCAAATATTGCTTTAATGGCAGTATGGTGATTGGTTTTTCTAGTGCGTGTGACATTTTTGATGGTAATGCGGCTTTCTATAAAATACGTTAGAGTAAAGTTTTTGGAGTTTGAGTTTTGAGTTAGAACTATTTGCCTACGCTATTACGCATATTCATTGTTTTTTCTTGAACGACGGTCAATACTCTCAACAGAAGAACTATCTGTACTTTGAGTCAGCTGAGCGATGATCACTTATAATTATTAAAGCATGTTACATCAGATTAGCAAAAAGCTTTAAATTATTATATTGAATTTTCAGTAAATTGTATACTCATTTTTATAAAACGTAAAATATCACATTTTAAGCTTGTTGTTTCAGACGTTTTATCATTATATTTATACCGATTTAACTTTAGCACCGGTTTTTAATCTTATGATGACAAAACTGGACGTATGGGTGTAAGTCAATAAAGTCTACTAACTTGATATCATTTCTTTCTCTTTTCGAACCATTTCACTTTCCCTCTGAAAGGAGGGAGCAAAGTCTGGAATGTTTTCTTATTATACATAGTCAAATTCATATACACAAGTAGACAATTTTCTTCGTATCATCGCAATCGTCATATATCCAAGAAACTTATTATTATCATTTATATTTAAAACACCAAACAATTTTTATAAAACTAGGACATTTAAACAATTTTTGAAATATTGATAGTATCAAAATCAATTATAATATATAATATATTAAATTTATGCGTGGCAAGCGATATTGGATGCTTGTATAATTTATTACTTTTTTGTAGGCAGTGAAGATTATTTATTTTATTTAAAATGATTTAATATTATTATTAATTGATTTATATTTAAATGACAGTACTATTTTAAGTGGATAAAACAACAATAAATGACATACTAGACAGGCGCTTTTAAAACAATATTATTAAAGGAACACAAATCACCACAAAAAAAAAAAACTTATTCGCCGATGTCTATTTGCACTCAAAAGGTTCTGTAAATTTCCAAAAAGTTTTTTTTCCCTCTTTCAGAATCTTCGCTCTCATTTTTTCCAAGTTTTTTCAAAGTCCCTTCGATCTTTTTGTTGTTGTTTCATCCGCTGGCTCGTAGAAGGCGACGCGGGACATTGTGCTGTCGGTTTCGCGGTCGGACGTCGACTATCGGGCGTCGCGACGCCGCCCGCCGCCCCGCGCCGCCCGAGGCTCGCGCACCCGGCGAAACCTGCCCTACCCCAGGCGGGCGCGGAGCGATACCTTCCGAAGGGTTGGATCGGCGCTAGACTAAAGGCAGACGGGTCAAAACGCAACAGCACAAAAACACAACCAGCAAAGTGCTACAATAAATATTATTAATAAGAAAGTAACCCATAAAAACCGAGTTTTTACTATACTCCCTTTCTTTGTAAAATATAACAATAATTAAAGAAGAATTAAAACATATTACATAACACTAAACGTACAGAAATTTAATATATTTCTAAAATGTCAGATGTTTTGAGATGTCAAGATTTTGATAGATTCAATTATCATCAATATCGTACCTTATGAATTTCCAGCGTCAAATGATTTAGTCAGAATCAGATTTGAGTAATGTAGAATTCTTCAAAACTAAGCAGAAATCTAAAAGAAATAAATTATTATTTGATTTTTCCCCAAAAAAAACTATTTTGCTGTCATCTGTGAACCAATTGTTTTGTAAAATTTTCGAAATTCGTAGTGATGTACCTATTATACCGACGGAGTAATTCAAATTTAGAAAATATACCGCAACGTTATCGGGCCGCCGCGGCGTTGCTAATCAAACTTTTCTAATGATTCCAATTTGAAAAAACCAATAAAATTTCTAAAAAACCGAAATTATACTATAATTTATTTTTTTTAACGAAAATTTGATAGATCTTCTTGATCGTCGCCAGGAGTCTGCTTGTTTCAGTTCGATTGGATCACGGGAAAAGGGTAAAAAAATCGATCCAAAGTTTTTGTTAACGGCAAGCAAGCAGACGCCACGAGTTAATATTAAGGGAGTAAAAATGTACTTTCTTTTCACCACTTATATACATAAATACCTACTGAAAATTTCAACGTTCATTTATGTTAGAATACAATGTATATTAACAAATTAATCAAAAATCGAAGTATATAAAATAAAAAGATTAAATAATATATGGGAAAGGAATAATAATTAAGTACTAACATGAAAACAAATTTAAAAGATAACTACTTGTAAAACTAACCTGTTTATATTATATTTAGGTGCTTTTGATATTGTTCTTTTTTCCAAAAAATTATGTTATTATCCAAGTATTGAAAACAAAGAAGATTTCTATTAATTCTATTAATGTCACCACAAAATCATTTTTATCTTTTTGAATATGTTACAATAAACACTATATTTTTTTCACTACGTGTTATAACGAGACGAATTAGAGTATAGTGGATATTTAAAAAAAAAACATATCCAAAAGAAAGGTGCGTTTTGAAAAATGAATATCAATTATTTTAGTGTACATACATTAATTTTTCTTTTTATTTGATTATTTGAAGGACGCTAATGACTTACGTACTTGATCATACATTTGTAATAAAAAATGCAAGTAGAGTAAATAATGAAGAAAAATCATTTATATGAGTACGGTATTTAAATATCTCGTGGCGATGATCAAGAAGATCTATCAAATTTTCGTTTAAAAAAATTAATAATTATAGTTCAACTTACTAATTTGTAAGAAGAGACTGCGAGACATCTGGTAGACACTAAATCTGATTATAGTAAAATTTTGGATTTTTGGACATTTTTTATTACTCCCTTTCGTAGCGTCGCCCGACCGAAGCCCAACGCGTAGGTTAAGCGCCAAACAAGTTTCAATTAGTAAATGAGAAAGGTAGTATAATAAAAACTTGGTTGTTATGGGTTAGTTTTTATAAATATTCAAATATTTCTCTGTACTAAGTTCCAATGATAATATTTTATCATTTCACATGTTATTAAAATTAATTCATAATCACAAAATAAACTATAGTCTTCGCATAATTCTTTAATAGAATTAAGAAATTAAAATGCTCATCGAAAACCAAACACATCAGTTCCATTAAACAATAGCGTATCCAGAAAACATGGAGAGGTGCTGAGTCATTTCGCGACCTCAATAATCTTTTTAGTGAAAAGGCATGCCGAGAATGGTTTGTTCGCTCCTAAGCTGGCTATTCCAGTTTAGACGACTAGTCAGGAAATGGTAGATCTTCGGATTTTGATATCAGGGCCTTCTGGTGGCTGTGAAAGGAGTCGAAAATTGCACCACGAAGACACTGAATACTCTTCATCTACGGAATCGACCACCTTCTAAGCAAATGGGAAACAGTAATTGATGTTGATGGTGACTATGCCTCTGAATTACACATACAATAGTCTTCTTCTTCTCTCTGGTTTCATCCCACTCAATATAGTCATGGTCTATTGGAGTCAGCTCTCCTCGTCCTTAAGGTACATAATATTTAGAGCATTACATTTCATGTTGTGTAATTGTACATAATATGTTTTGAGTTTTTTTGCTTCTTGGTTATGTTTCAAGATCATTTTAATCAAACGGCGAATAACTATACATCAACGTAATTAATGTAAATAAAATTCATTCAATTTGTTATAAATGATTGACCTTAATATATTTTTCGATAAATATACAATATCCTTTTTTTATATTAACTTTGAAAAATATTTCAGTATCTGTCATATTTTTCTTCGATCTCAATAATATTTCAGTAACTGGCATAATTTTTAATTCGATAGATTTTAATATGTTCTCTTTTCACAAAATGCTTTCATCTCAGTTTAATTTTTCTATGAGTATCTGCACCCTGTAGAAAACCAAACGAGTAAAATTGTTTGTTAATTTAAAAAAAAAAAAAAAAAAATGCTCTAATAATATTATGCTCCAAGTTCGAGCCCTGTTGGTAACTGTATATTTTTTCTATAGATATCCAAGTGAATAATATAACTTATTTTACTTGGGTTGGATTTATTTTTATAAGTTTGATTTATAAAAAATTCTTTTATAATGTTTTTTATACAAAATTCATAGATAATATGTTAAATAAAAAGTATAAGAAGAAGTTCTTAAAATTTTATTTTACCATCCAATATTTGATATTGAAAAATATTGTAAAAAAATCGTACTTATACATAAATTTCATTGTTAAAAAATCCCAAATTTTATTCAGCCTGCCTTTTCTACTAGTAATAAATAATTCTTTAAAAAAATCGGATGTTTTTAAATAGATTTGTAATTAGTTAAATTATTTTTGTAGCGAAAAAATATGTAGATTAAGTTATGTTGTTAGAGTTATAATGTTAGAGTTAAGGAACACTTAAGGTGTATAATTAGCAACAATTATTCCAAATTTTCGAATCATCCTTTGGTTATGGATTATTCTTTTGATATAAATAAGGTTTTACAAATTTAAATTCAAATTATACAGAATTACAGTTCGATTAATAAGACATTTTTGGAAATAAGAAAAAGGGTTAATGAAAAATTAAATATTTTAATTAATTAGATCCTTTTTGTAAATAGTTATGTTTTAACTTCTTCTTCAAATGTAGCATATTTATTTTGTGGTAACATAATTATAATTAATATAAATTAACTTTTATGTTTTTATTTTATTTTCATGTTGCAACGTAAATATGTATTTATTTCCCACATATTATTTTGTCTGTACTTTGATTTTTTATTTATAGTTTGTATTCTGACGAAAGGACCATCGGCTCTGAAATCTGTTGATATTTTCAATATATAAGTGGTGAAAAAAAAGTATATTTTTATTCATATTATAATACCATACGCAAGAATAGTATTGAACGAAATTTATATAAGAGAAAATAAAATTTATTCACATTGCGTATTTCAATCAAAGGCGAAAACAGCTCTTCCACGCATCTTATCCCGATCAATTAACTTATTGGTAAAGATAAAATATCAGTATTATAAACTCGGAACATTATCACATACAGTTCAGAATTATCTGTTGGAATGTTGAAGTAATACCTGTGACAGGGCATGAATATAAATTGGTATCGACAGATTCCATTATTAAATGAAGTGTTCACTTCAAATACCCTCGCAGCAGCATGTCGATTTCGTGAATTTTAATATTGTATGTATGATGTTCGTATGTATGTACTTATTATGTAAAAAACAGGCGAGCCGTACTAGATTTTCATTTAATAATGGAAACTGTCGAAACCATTGTGTCGGTCCAATCCTCTTGTCGCTTATATCCATGCCCTATTACGGTTCAGGGTTTGCATGAATTTATTTTTTGTACTTCTTAGACATTGTCAGAGTATATTCTATGGTATAGAGTATTCTAGGCTTCAGAGAATTTGGAACAAGTGAATATGTTGTGGTTGTGTTTGGTACCCCAAAATACAAAATCTGTAATTTTTTCCGCTTTAGTGATTTTTTAGTGATATTTTCTAAAGGTGCTTGAGGGCGAACATATGAATTGACTCGAAATCAATTAATAACAAAATAACATTAAGAAACTATGAAAGGTTACAAATCACATCACCGTGTTTAAACGCATAGAAAATGCTCATTTTGTAAATATATAAATTTGTAGTAATATTTTTAAATGTATGTATATCCTAAGGACACAAATACTGGATTTTGTCCACAAAGTAATATACCTATATTATATAATTTATCTTAATTATGAATTAAGATAAATTATAGAAGTCTCACAGTAACCAAGCTATTTACATGGTAAACGTGTATGGAATTCTTTATAGGGTGGCGCAGGGTTTATGACCTGTATGAAAATATTATTCATTACCAGCTACGAAATCTATGTATTAAATTTCTTGGGAAGGACCATAGATATTTCAAGCAGAGTCCGTTTGAGTGTATAATAGTAACGGATTTAGAACAAATATCCAATTTTTTTAATGTGTGGACGTTCCTACCGTCCAATTGATGAACATTGCATTGTGTAAACTGACCGTTTTAAGCTAGCTCATACAGATCACAAGCTCTGCGCTGTCCAATAAAACTTCAATACACGTTCCCTATATAAATAGCATCGTCTCTGTGATACATGAATAATTTATTTTAATAAATAAATTTATGTTTGTTATAAATTTGTTTGTATTGGCTATTAATATTAAATAACATTGACTGTAAATATATTTACCCTTTATAAATAAATATGATGAAGTGAAGAAACATTTTATTGCCACATTTGACAGTTGATTGTTGTTACTTCTTCTTCTTCTTCTGCTATCTTCTTCTATATGCTTCTAGAACTGCGTCCTATCATTGCTCGGAGCCTGTTCCTGGGATACAGATGTGCAGCTGTCTCGCCATCTTTTATGCGGTCTTCTTGGGAGTCTGGTACCAGACGGCAGCTTAATCGCTGCTATGCTCACTACTCTCTCAGAACAAGCTCTCTCCACATGATTTCTTCAGTAACGTCTTCTAGATCTTCCCCGTCGGACAATATCCTCGTCGTCACAAGTCCTTCGTATTTCGGAATTCTCGGTCTCGGATTGTCGGTCCCGCAATGGGACGGAGAGTCTTCATCTCAGTTGTTCTTAGAAGATTTATAGTTCTGGTAGTGTCAGCCCTTGTCTTGATACCGTACGTCATGATCGGGTGGACACAGATCTTATATATCTTCACTTTGGTCTCCTTGAGCATGTGCTCATTCTCCAAACAGCATTTCTCAAACATCCAGCAACAGTCGCGGGTTTGTTTGGTTGCCCTTTTACTTCTTCGTAGAAGTCGTTATTGCTGGATATCTCGACACCCAAGTAATTGACGCTCATTACTTGCTCTATTATTTTATCGTCAATTGCAAGCTTGCATCGTACTGGCTGTTTTGATGTCACCGTGCTCTTAGTCTTATCTACGGAGATTTTCACGTTGAATCTTTGTGAGGATGTATGAAATTTGTGCCGAAGTTTTTGATGATCGTCTTCGGAGTTGGCTATTAATACCGCATCATCAGCATAATATTTATTATATTTTTTTATTTATATATAATTATATCTTTAGCATATAATTATATCTTTTTGTCTCCCATGTTGTATCCTAGATTCATTTATTTGACATCTTCTATTAGCTTATCCATGATGATAATGAATAAGAAGAGGCTCACCCTGTCTGATGCCTACTGCGGCTGGGATTTCTTTCGATAGATCACTGTTTACCTTAATGCGCATTTTGTTGTTAGTATTCATTGTTGTTACTAAACAAAGTAAGTGTTCCATTCTGGCGCATAATATTGAGCAGCATGATGATGTAGTGGTCACGACACCCGCTTAGTGATCTGGTGGTTGTTAGTTCGTGCCCCGTTCAGAGACACCTGCAAGTTATAAAAATCAAACACAATAAAAACATGTTTTTTTTTCTTCTACATTTGATTTCTCCAAATAAATAGACCATCGTTTCAGATATCTAAACAATTATCTACTGATAAAAAAAAGTTCGGTTAGTTTGTATTGTTATTTATTTGATTATTGAGCACTACACTTTTATATGTTTTATAGGTTAATAGTGGCTTAGACATCCGAAAAGATGATCCATTTATGTAGAACCAAAAAAATCTCGTGTTATTTTTGTAAAATGAATACCGACTTAGTTAAAACGTAAAAGAATTAGAATTTTGATGAGACAGTTTTCCCTGTGCACATCTCTATTAAAAAAAAACTCGGTGATTTGGTACAGATAATATAGATGACGTCAAATCAATTCTGCCACATTTTATTTTATTTTTGTGGATTATTAAATTTCCCACACATCGCATATTTTCATAAATAATTTTCCGTAAAGTTGTACAAATTATCACATTAACGTTTCATAAAGTATCAGTGTAATACGAGTATATTTATTAGTTAAATAAAAATACATATTCACAATAATAAACAAAAGCTTTTTATTAATTTCAAAAGAGAAAAATTTATTTCATACACTGGTATCTCTATGTCGGAAAAGAATTAGTTTTAATGAATTACTTGTACATTGTCATTTTCAGGTTGAATTTTTTCATTCATTAGAATTAATATTTTGTCGATGTATTTACCCTATGTACTTGTTAATTACAGGATGGTTTTTGGTTTTCTCTAAATGAGATATACATGAATGAAAATATTGACTATGATCCATGATGTAGTTTGCGAAAATTCTCAAAAAGTCTGAGGTAGAGATTTATAGAAGTTAAGCTGATGAATTTACTATTACAGTCTTAAAACTATTTAAATTTTCCATTCTAACTATTACAATCTTAATACCATTAAACAATTCCAATTTTGAAATTTTAGCAATGAAAAGAAATTTCAACGTAAGGCTGGACATTCAGATTGTAAGTTAGAAATATCGAGGTATTCGGTTATTTGATCACGGTCTTTCAAGACAGTTATGACAAATAATCTGAATGTAACATCAAGTGAAATGAGATTTCGTCATTCAGGCTGTGATAATTGTGAGAATGAGAAAGGCGCGACAAAAATAGATGGCCATATATTCATGTAAATGTTCGATATCGAAGCGCGGACAGTGAAATATATGGAAATACGATTTTCTACGCAGCCGATCGACTGCAAATGTCAAAATGCATTACATTAAAATGAAATAATAATCAGTCGAATACTAAATGTTTTCTGTATAGAACTTAAAAAACATATAAATATTTCTGAAAATCTTTTAAATGCATTTCTCGTAATATTTTTATCGAGAAATGACACGACAGATGCAATGCGCGTGTGCGGCAGAAGGGGTGCATCCAATTCTTTGACTTGTTCCGTCAGCAAAATTTATATAATTTACTTGAAGCAGCGCTCGTTGCAAGACATTATTATTATAATAATAATAATTATTATTATTATTATTATTACACTGTTTACTACTATATCATCTTCTGTAATTCTTTACTTTTATCTACTGGAATAACATTGATTGATTGATTATATTGATGATAGATAAAGATTGTTTAACATATTGTTCTTCATGGATTAAGGTCTACGGATATCATTTTGAAATGTTTCCTTTATAATTTTATTTAGTTTCTTTACAAACAATTGACGTGGTATGAATTTCCAAATTTGATTTATTATTAAATTTATCTAAGAAAATTACTAAAACAAATTTCTACATCGACAAGAAATCGTGAACTCGTTGGCGAAACATATTTTAAATAAATGTAAAAAGCGTACCTACCTAATCATTTTCACTCCCGTTTTAATTTGTGTGTGCCTTTTAATATGTATGTGTGTGTGCACGCACATTCTCAAACTTCCAAAGGAACTCGGCCATCCCTGATGGAACAAGGTTGTTATTCAATTAATATGATAACAAAATAAACCCCCCTTTTAATGTTGTAAATTATGACAAGGATAAAATTCATATAAATTTACCCAAAAATCTTATTGTCGGAGTAAAACTGAATTGACTTTGATAATACAATATAAAAAAAATTCATATAAATAAATATCAAATTTGGCACAGAATCACCTACGTTTCGTAGTGAAATAAGTGACAAGGAATAATCGGTCAGACACAGGTTCGACCCTTGCCGCGGCCAACGGCATTCTGGTATATTATAATAATCTCATTTTTCATACTTCGGAATACTTATTTTAAAATAAATATCAACATTTTTTTTAAAAAAACAAACGTATAAAAACCAAGTTGTTTTAATACTCCCTTCCTCATTGAATCAGGTTTCGTGCCAACTGCACGCGTCGGGGTCATTACTCAGTTATATGAAAAAACCATTAAAATTTCGAAAAATCCAAAATTATACTATAATCAGGATTCACGTGTACCAGACGCGTTGAAATATTTTCATACAACTTATTATTGTATGAAATTGTATATTATTGTATGAAAAATATTGTATGAAAAACCATTCAAAATTTGAAAAATCCAAAAATTTATTAATTTTTTTAACGAAAATTTGATAGATCTTCTTGATCGTCGCCACGAGTCTGCTTGCAAAGTTTCAGCTCGAAAAGCTTTCACGGGAAAAGGGTTTAATATGGATCCAAAGTTATTTCGTCAGACAAGAAGACAAGCAGACGCCACGAGTTAATATAAAGGGAGTAAAAATAACCTTTTAATCGTGGGCGAAGACTCAAAGTGGGGATGTAAATGCAATATATTGTTTAAAATCTGTTCGTATGAATAAAAAGCGTTTTAAAATAACCAAAAAACGTAAAAATTTGTTGCAAATTTATATATTTATAACCCTATTAATATTTGTTGCAAATTTAAAGATTTATAACTTCGTTAATATTTAAATTTTTTTGATTATTTTAATATGGTTTATTTACTCAACATAATACTAGGTTTATACTCGTAAGAAAACATATTCTGCGTATACATAAATATTCACTAAAAATTAATCTCGTCTAAGACACTTAAACTAAATTTTTTGGCCGCGGTCTGTCGATTAATGTTTATATTTAATTAATCATTGCAAACAATGTTTAGTTTATTACCTGTATAGAAAAACAAAAATTTTATCTTATCTTTTTTATCATAAGTTATCTCTCTGAAAAATGCATATGACATAACATTATGATATAAATTAATAACAAAATGCCTCATTTTTGTAAAAAAAAACGCCGAAATACGCATTTGTAGAGAATCTGCTGCCTTGACATTATTATATTTAGTTTCTCTTTTCTTCCCTCAATATTCCCGTTACAACCACCTTAATACTGTATGTCAGTACCTAGTTAATTACTTATTTGTAATACCGCCTAAACCATGTAAAAAATCTTTATTTCAAATTAGTTTAATTCTGCTCCTGACGATAAGAGATTCTGTTACTCTCAAAACGTGGAAGAAACGTAGTAGGTATATGTTTTTCACACAATGAAAGATCAGTAATCTAGGCAGTATAGTGGCAAGTATTATTTTTGCTAAGCTACAACAGGCAATGGAGCTCAATGTGAAACATGTCACAAAAATACTTCAGGCTTGACTTAATCGCGTAGATGTATTTGTGATCTCATCGGGAATCGAACCCAGAATACCCGGTACGAGAAGCAAGTGTCATGCCTACTGAACTATAGACATCTTGAGAAATATCGACAAGGTTAATTCCAAATCGATCAAAAATATTATTTTCTTTTTCTACTTGTTCAAACACGCATAAACTGAAAATATTGTTTGTCTGTTCTATTTCAGAATATATTTGTGGACGATGCTGTTTACTGGACTTTTTTTCCGCTCGCTTTATTTAACCATTATGATTTTTAGAAATTCATATATGTAATAACAATAAATTATTGTTATATTCTTAACGAAAGCAATATTGAAGCATTTTCTATAAATTTGTATAGTTTTTTCCTAGATGAAATCAATGATTTGGATATCTATTGTCGAATGAGTTCGTTTGTTTACATGTTCAAAGGAGAATCAATGTAACACGACGTTTATATCATTTTATTAATTTGTATTGATACGAATGAATTTTTCATAATTGATATAAGTTACTGTAATGATAGTTCAATGTTTTGTAAAAAATGAGTCAGAAATATTGAAAAAAAATGCAAACTTTCATTTTACTTAACTTCATAATTATTGATATTATGTCATAGCTGCTTGAGTATTTTTGATCATAATCAAGGCAAGAATATAGTCCTGCGAGCTTATTAATGTTTTCCAAAAAACTCTGTATATTTTTAATGCTGCATTATTTTTATTTTTGGAAAATCAGGTTTATCGACGTTGCTTTAAATACTGTGTGTTGTACACATTATGTATTTTTACAAAAAAATTTCAAAGAGAAATAATTTAAAAGCGCATGCTAAGATAATCACGTTTTATTTTGAATGAACTTTTTATTTTGTCTCCAAGAGACAAAATAAAAAGTTCACGCATTCGTGGAAGCCTGGGCGTCACACATATCAATAACTAGATGAAGGAAAGATTGAGATGGTATGACCACGTTGGATTCAGAGAATTCGATAACATTGTTAACCATGGACCTTCCCGAATTACATCCAAAGAAAAACCAAAAAATTCATGGGTGGTGCAACGAGACTGCACCACTCATGAATGGGGTCAGGTGCAGAGACATGAATTTGGTGAGGTTATCCTGAACACAAAAACGGAAGACCTAAGGACGAGGAGAGCTAATCCCAACAGTCTACGACGACAGTGAGTGATGAGAGTTAGGATGAAGCTAGTAGAAGAAGAACTTCGGAAGTGAATAATATTTGGGCTCACGTATCCAATATGATAGGTTTAAACGGTGAAAGGTCATCGTCACATGGATTCGAATAACCTTTTCCAAAACGCGAAAAACGCACATTAATACTAGCTTTATACCGTGTACAAAGCTAGTATTGGTGTGTTTTTGTAAACTAATAGATTATATTTATACATGAACTGTATTATATCAATAAATATGTAATGAAAAGAAATACATTATGTTTATAAAAAAATAAAAATAATTGTTTGTGTCGCGGAAATACTACGGCGTCGTTTTATTTTATTAATTACGTTAATGGTCAATAGACGACATTTGACGTTTGACGTTCAAAATGCGTGAAGTGAGGCTTTTCAGTGATAGTCGGGAGCACAGTCCCTCTCTCGGGGACTACCTCGAATCTCCTCTCTCTCGTCCGTGAATGCGAATCCTGCCTTATTATACGCCATCGAACCCACGAGCAGTTTGAATACTGGAGTGCAATACTACGAGGGTCGAGTACTATTAATCCTCTCTCTCTATTCAAAATCTACCATCATACCATTTTCTGATGTTGCTGTTTCATATAATTCTTTAATGTTAGTTCTCGAGAATCAAACCTCTAAGTCAAATTTATACAGGTTTATTTAGAGGTTAGGAAGCGAAGAAAGCTTAAGAGTGCATTCAAATAAACCAAAAGCAATAATTAAATTAAATGACAAGTATATTGGCGTGAATCTCACAAGTTTTTTATTTGTTCTTGGATATGAGGTTGTTTTTTTAGAGAAAATGTACAAAGGGGTAATAATATAAATTTAAATTACAAAAGTCCAACATTCATGCAATTGCGTTAAGATAATGTAATTTGGTTCATAGCTAATGTGTAGCCGGTGACTATCGCTGAAAAGTCAACGTTTGGATTCTAGTTATTACATATGGTAAGATCAACAGTAAAAATCGTTTAAAAATAACTAGTTTAGAACTAAAGTTATAGGCGATGTAACATTTAATAATCAAGGCACCACTTTTCCTTGTATCCAAGCTGCAAGGATAACATAAGAATGTGCAAAGCGGCAATGGCTTTTCCTTATTCCTGACCACAAAGTTAGTCCTTTATTTCAGAGCACAGGCGTTTAGCTTAGTTTGAAAATGAATTCTTATGTGATGTGAGTATTATAAGTGACACGTATTTCATGTACGCAACTCCATTTAAAAAATGTGTGCGTGTACATATATACGTGCGTTTACAGGTTATACTTTTTGGCATACATAAAAAATACGCATTACAATAACATTAAATCGAAAACTATAAAAATGTAAAAATATACATTACTACGACCAGAACATCTTCCTCTGAGGTTTCGCAATTAACGTTGTCATCTCTATTACTAAAAATAATGACAAGAATGAACATTACGAAAAAATTTAATTGAAACTTTCCGTCAAACGTAGTTGGACGCATTCATAATAACATGAAATAAAATATCTGTGGATACGAGTAAATCCTTTTAAACATTCTGATTACACTGTTAAAATTGTAACTCATTAAACAGCTCTAATTTTCATTTCAATAATCAATCATTTATTGTCTTATAAATGGAGTATCTTTGTGATTGGTACTCGATTAGTTGCAGTTGAACACAATGCCTAAGCCGCCTCTTCATCATTGATGGAGAGGCGGCTTAGGGAGCCACCCAAGTACCCCAACACTGACAAAGAGACGCGAGAACTCAAGAACAAGCGAACTTTGTCCGCCAATTTCCAGGTTGGTCCCGAGGTATATAGGTGACACAAATAATTAAAACAGAATTCTTAAAATAATCTTCCACCTAAATCAGTACACCCGAGCCACTAACTTGTGCATAATCACCGGCATGCTTAACTTAGAGGATCTGATATATAAGTAGAAAAGATAAAGAAGATTTATAAAATAAAGAATAAATTACTAAAAACGATTATCATCGTTTACCAGAAAAGTAACGTACATAGTCAATATACGATACAAGAGACTATATGTGGGATATAAAAGCAACTAGCAACAAAAGCAAATATGCAAAAAAAAAAAAGTTTTTAATACAGTCACCGAGGATTAATAATTGAAAATGTATTGAATTCTAAATATTACGTATCTATCATTTCCAAATTATAATATAAATTATTATAAATATACGTTATAGTGATCCTCGATAACTGCATTCAAAATGTTTTTGGATATTGCTGCTTTTGCTTTTATACCCCACATATGTATAATAAAGTGATATCTTTTTAATTAATTATATACAGCATTATTACATTTTTTTCTCGCCTATTTTAAGTATATTGATACATAAATTTATTATATCGTTGTACCTCTCCAAAAAGAGATTAACTTTTGTGTCTGGAGAGGGACTTGCGCTTTCAAAAAGAAAAAAAAGCGTGAAAGCCTTAGATTTAACATATATATATATATATGTTAAATCTAAGGCTTTCACGGGTACAATATATGTTAGTTCTAGCTACTTTGGGGGTAACCCGCGTCAAATTCTGGTCGTCAGGACCAGTCGTCTGCCGCCGTTTCGAACAGATCTCACTGTTCATCTTCAGGGCGCCTTGTCAATGAGCTGCTTCTCCAAAAAGCGTACAACCGTTTGGGTCCGGAGCTCACCGTCAAGTGAAAGTTTGAAAAATTCTGCGTCGGGTGTTTGTGGAGGAGTGGATTTCTCCAGCGACGCCGTTAATGTGTTTTGCTCGGCTTCTAGTAATCCGTATATTTTCTTTATTATCGTCATTATACAATATTGAGAAGGTTGGATTTTCTAATTGCTTCGGTGGTTTCATCGTGATTTCTGGTTTATTATTATTAATATTATTTGTATTAGAAATTTATTATTATTATTAAGAATGTTACTCCATGCGGTCGGAAGTCGAATGCTATCGTCTCTGTTGTTCATTATTTTATTATTTCTTTTATTTATTTCAATTGCCTCTCTGTAGATTCTAAATGTTTCATTATTGAGGCTGGCAACTACTTTTGAGTTGTCGAAGTCTATTTTATGATTCTCCGTTAGAGAGTGGTGGACAAGGGAAGAAGTTAGTTTCCGATTTTTTATATCTACGCGATGTTCAGAGACGCGTGCCGAGATTCTTCGGTTTGACCTTCCTATGTAGGTTTTGTTACAGTCACCGCATGGTATTTCGTATACCCCGTGCGATTCTAGAGGTATTTTATCCTTCGGACTTCTTAAAAGTGATGAAATTTTATTATATGTTCCGCACTGTTTTTAGAACAATTTGCAATTTACCAAGATTTATATTTATATTTCTGATACTAGTTGGGTTAGTTCGTTATTATTTTGAAAATATTTATAAAGTTGTAAAATGCAATTTTATTTGTTGATAGTTTGTAGTGTGGGGACTTGTAATTTATTGAAAAGCTCTGTAGTCGGATAATCATTGGATTTTTTTAAGAATTATCTTTAAAATTAATTTTTGGGCAACTTGTAAAGGTTTCAATGTAGTTTTAAATGCACCACTCCATGAGATAATACCATATTGTAAAACTGACTGGACTTAAGCATAATATAGTGTTTTTAACAATTTTATTCCTAAAATATTTCTTATTTTAATAAATTCATATATGAGTTTTCTTATTCTTCCTACAGTTTTATCGATTTGTATTTTCCATTTAATAGTAGAATCAACTATTCTTCCTAAATATTTATTACAATTTTTTGAACTTAATACTGTTCAAAATTACAAAATTACACCATATGTGGTCATTACATGATGGTGATTGCCTTATTATTTCTCGAGTATATTTTTTTATGCAACATTTAAAGTTATTTTCGGTCAACGTATTTATATAATCTTTTTTTTTAATATTGTCGTTTTTATCGGCGATATTAATATTTATATCTCCTATAATTATAGTATCAAAGCCTTTATTTGTAAGGATAATATGATTTAAATCATTTATAAATATTATATATTGACGATTGAGTTCGGTAAATAGCAAATATTTGAAATTTTTTAATATTGTTAATGTTTAATCTGTTAAATTTTTTTTGCAAATAATTTGATAAATGAATTTGTAATTCTTGAATAGAGATATCAGTGTTAGTATTCTTGATACATACAACAATACCACTGTTTTTGTTTATGTAAGTTGTTGTTGCACAGCAAATGTAATTTAGAATGTCAGGAATACAAGTATATTTGTTTAGGTGGGCTTCAGTTAACACATGAAGTCAGGTAACGATTTTAAAAAGTTTATGTATATTATAAATTCCTCAAAATTAATATAGAAATAGAGAAGGACTAATAGAGAAAGACATAGATTCCTATATACTGCAATCGATTTTGTAATGGAATTTCCAATTACATAAAATAACTCTTAGAAATACTCCACAAATAACTGAAAATACTTGCGTTAGGGAGGAGGTAATCAATTTTTATTAATCAATTAGAAAAGACATACAGAAAAAAATCTGGCTTCCTCTAGCGATAGATACGCGAAGGTATTCGTGACTATTGCATTATAAAAAGTGGATTGCTTTAAAAATAGAGTAAAAATGTTAATCGATTTTTAAAAAAAGAGACTATATATTAGGTCCTTACATATGAAATTGGCGTTTTGCCGTACTGGCAAATTTGATCTCAAATATCTTCTCTTTGGTTAGGAATTCCAAATCCAAATTTATACAGCTATTTACTCATGTATTTGTGTTTTGAAAATTATAATTCATTTGTTTTTTCCTCAATTGTTTTTTTCTTTGCGACACTCAGTTTACAAAATGAAAAACTTGAAATATCGCGTTATTTACGAGTACGAGTTCCACCGTGGCACCAGTGCTGCAGAAACGGCTCGAAGGATTAATGATGTGTATGGCGACGATGCCGCAAAAGAAAACACAGTGCGTTTTTGGTTCCAACGTTTTCGTTCTGGAAATTTCGACCTGCAGAACAAGCCCCGTGGACGGCCGGAGACCAAAGTTGATAATGAAGAATTGAAGGCTATTGTGGAAGCAGATCGATCGCAAACCACATCCGAGTTAGCTGCAGGCTGCGGTGTTAGTGATAAAACTGTTATAATCCGCTTGAAGCAAATTGGTAAGGTGAAAAAGCTTGAAAGGTGGGTACCTCACGAATTGAGTGAAGCAAATCAACAAACGCGCGTTGACTGCTGCGTTGCATTACTCAACCGGCACAATAATGAAGGGATTTTAAATCGAATCATTACCTGTGATGAAAAGTGGATCCTGTACGATAATCGGAAGCGCTCATCGCAATGGCTGAACCCTGCCGAACCAGCCAAACCATGCCCCAAGCGAAAATTGACTCCAAAAAAGTTACTTGTGAGCGTTTGGTGGGACTAGTGCTGGTGTCGTTCACTACAGCTTTCTTAAATCTGGCCAGACGATTACGGCAGATGTCTATTGTCAGCAACTGCAAACCATGATGGAAAAAGCTAGCTGCTAAACAACCGAGGCTGGTTAATCGCTCTAGGCCACTGCTGCTTCATGATAACGCTAGACCACACACTGCACAACAGACGGCTACCAAATTAGAGGAGCTTCAATTGGAATGTCTAAGACATCCACCGTACTCTCCGGACCATGCTCCAACAGATTACCAGTTTTTTCGAAATTTGGATAACTTCTTGCAAAGTAAAAAATTCAACTCCGATGGGGCAGTCCAAACCGCCTTCAAAGATTTTATTGATTCCCGTCCGAATGGTTTTTTTAGTAAAGGGATCGATGAACTACCTATGAGATGGCAAAAGTGCATAGATAGCAATGGTACATACTTTGATTAAATAAATATATTGTAATAAAAAAAAATCGGCTTTATGTTCCTCCCATACTAAACGCCAATTTCATATGTAAGGACCTAATATAAGGTTGAAAATTTTTCGTTAACTTATCAAAGTGCCGTGGCGAAATTGGATAACGCGCCATTCCCGGATAGAATTAGAGGTCCGTGGTTCGAGTACCGGCGGCATTTAAAATATTTTTTCGTTAATTTGATTTTTTCTGTATGTCTTTTCTAATTGATTAATAAAAATTGTTTAATAATTCACAGAACTCTGTTTTGAAATTGCAACTCCACAATAAGAATGTGTTTCCTTTAATATATAGGAGATAAACAGTTCAACAAATCGATTTGTCGATAGTTAATATGTACCTACACTTAATTTTATTTTTTATTTTTTTCTTCTTATTGTTCCCTTACACCAGCATACAATTGCTGTCTGAGGACGTGTTATTTAATTTTTTTTATATTGTTTATTGTCAATATCATTGAAATATTCAGTAGATACTTCGTGGTGCAACATTATAATTTAAAATATGTTTTATTTTAACTTCGTCATACACACATAATATGAATCATTGATTACTTCTTTAGGAGTAGTTTGTGTTGTAGTTTCAATTTGTGACTATCAAATGAATAATTGAAATATTCGGAGAAGTTGTTATTTTTTAGACAACGATAATTTTCTTATATTCGTGTATATAAGTTTCTCGTAGTTTCGCCTACATATGCTGAATTAAGGAAATATGTTTAACAAAGCATACTACCTTAATTCATAGGTAAGGGGAGATTTTCAAAAAGGTCATGATGAACGTGGGAGATTTCGCTTCGTAAATGACGGATAGACGAATGGACAATCCAACCAATCCGAATTGAGTATGAGACGCGCCATTGATCAAACGTAGACTAGGAATGCAAAATGTGGGCAGCACTAATCCCCGATGGACCCGTGGTAGCAATGTCAAAGAAGCTTTTCAGTTGTATAAAAGTAATTGTCACTTAAATCAGATTAGCTAACATGGAACGGTCCGCCTACGACTGCTTGTGCTGTATTTTTGTTATCTAAATACTTATTTGATTACTCGGATTGCTATGTGAGCCAATTACGGATACACTTGATGAAGGATTTTTTTTTTTGTTTTAATATGAGTCGCTATTTAGATATGTATAGTTTAACTAATATCACAATATAAAAATAAAATTTTAAAAAATACAGAACACATAGATTATTTATAAATATAAAATTTTCCATGCCACCTCGCTTAATACGTGTTACTCTTAATTATATAATGTTCATTTGTTTATTTAAGCATACTCAATTAGGACTGAGTTATATACCCACTTTTACATTACATTAGCTTAATTTTTCAGCGAATTTAATTGTTTTTTAACTTCTTCTTCAAACACAGCAAACTTTTACTTCTTCTTCAAACAAAGTTTATTTCTATAAATAGCTATCTTTACTCATTATCTTAGTGAGAAAATGAACAATCGAAACAAAATACATACAATCTATACTGATTACTCAAAAACGTTCGATCGTGTAAATCATGATATACTCATAACAAAACTATTAAATAACGGAATTCATATAGATCTTCGTAGATGGATTACATCTTATATTTCAAACCGAACTCAACTTACGGTGGTAAAGGGTTTCATATCCAATAATATAATTCAAATTTGCTCTCCCCAGGGTACTCGTCTAGGGCTATTGTTTTATATGTATATAAATGATATTGGAACTTGCTTTCAAAAATCAAAGTTTTTACTCTTTGCTGACGATATGAAAATTTAAAAATCTATTTCCGATTGTACCGAACTTCAAAATGATTTAGATTGTCTTGTAGCTTATTTGATACAATTCTTTAAACCATAACACTAAAAATTATTTTCAATTTCATACACTAGAAATATTAAAAAAATGAACTTCAATTACTATTTAAATGATGAGACTATAATTAAAAAATCGTTGTGTAGGGATCTTGGAGTATATTTGGATAGCAAACTTAATTATAATAATCACTTTGAAAAAATTACAACAGCCAGTTATTATTTATATTTAGAATTTTTTAGAATAGGTTAAAATTTTAAAAACTCAAAAAAATTTTAAATTGTATTCTGTTCATTAATCAAAAGTACACTGGAGTTGGGATCCGTTATTTGAAACCCACAATATCAAGTACCTACGTATAGTCATAAATCGCTCTTTAAGGGCGAAATGCCTTATTTTAAGAAGAAGTACGTATAAATAACATTGAACCTATTTAGCGTAAATTCCTAAAGCGATCGACCTATCGTAATATTGTTGCACATTATCTACCGTCTCTAGCTTCGAGACATAAATGCCTTAATATTACATTTCTTCATAATATATTAAATAATAATGTGAACTGTCCTGAGTAATTGTCATGTATTGATTTTAATGTACCCAAAAACTATAAAACTCAGGCCGCAAAAAAAACGGTTATCAGTAGAATCTCAAACTTATTCTTGAAATACGAGAATTCCCTTGGCATAGACTTATTTGCAAACACAAAAGTATATTCTTAAGCAAAAACTTAAAATTATGATTTCATAGGCTTTAAACTAACGTACAATGCACATTTACGCACGCACGCACACACACACACACCACCTTTTTTTTAAAAAAAAAGACCGTCGGCAGATCCGATAGATGACCCTAATAGATGGTCCTAGAGTGACATTAAAGTACAAGTATGAATATTTTGTGAACATTTGAATATGATATAATATAATACACTTAATATTCTTTTTTAATAATAATTTATTTTATTAATAATTAATAAACGAAAATCGCTATATCATATATATATATATATATATATATATATATAGAAATATATTGATTATAATTTAAAATTATTTAATCTTAAAGATACCTCATGATATCTGTACTTTTTTTCGTTTAGATAGCCGAGTTCATAAGTAACTAGTGCATTTAATTAATCATTTTAAAAACAAGTGCAGAAAACTAACCTGTCCTTATTTTGAGAATATGGAGAATCGTTGGTCAGCATCGCGTGCCATGCAAAACATTATAGAGAAACTAGCTGTACTTAAATATTTCAATAAATAATGTAGTGTTTGATAAATTAATTAAAACGGCAACATGCAACATATTAATATAATCCACATAGGTATGTTCAATAATATTATTATAATAAAGCCTAATTATTAATTAGGCTTTATTTATATATTATTACTAGCTGGTTGGCCCGGCTTCTCCCGGGATCATAATTTGGTGATCATATGATTTCATTGATGTCTCTTTTCTGTTGGTTTCGGCACCGTGATTGAATGGCTTTGTCGGGCCGTCTTTGCCTTGCCGAAATATCAACAGATATTTTAGCGCACCGTAGCTGCTCAATTTTGGAGTGGTGTATTGCTTCGGCGTTAAATGCTGATGTCTAGCTTGTGCATTCATATCGACGACATTATACTTCATTCTGGAACCTCTAGACTTACCGATATACTCCGCTATTCGTTTTACAACTTAAAGATCTTTCTGAAAGCTTCTAGGAATTCCTCCTTCTAGAACTTTCTAGAGCATTCTCGAATCATTTAGAACTTTCTGGAACCTACTAGACTCACCGAAATACTCCGCACTCAGTTTGGTACCTTATAAATCTTACTGAAAGCTTCTAGAAATTTCTCCCTCCAGAACTTTCCAAAGCATTCTCGAATCTTTTTGAACTTTATGGAGCCTCCTAGACTCACTGACACAATCCACTACTCAGTTTGGAACCTTATTGAAATTTCTGAAACTTTCTCCATCCAGAACTTTCTAGAGCATTCTCAAACCTTCTCTAAATCTTCCGGGACCATCAAACTCACTTATGAACTCCGCCACTTAGTTTGAAACCATATAGAACTTTCGGGAATCTTCTAGAACGTTCTCCTTCCAAAAGATCTTAGAATTTAAATCGTTCTGAAACCGACGCATTCCGCCACTTATTTTGGAACCTGATAGAACTTTCCTGCAAATTCTAGAATGTTCTCCTTCCAGAACTTTCTAGAGCTTTATCGAACATTCAAGATTCCCCGGCACTCTTCGCCACGCTGTTTGGAACCTTATAGAACACTCAGGAATCTTCTAGAACGTTCTCCTTCCAGAACATTCTAGAACTCTATCAAACATTCTGGAACCTTCAAGAGTCATCCACACACTCCGCCACTCAGTTTGGAACCTTATAGAATTTTCAGGAATATTCTAGAACGTTCTCCTTCCAAAACTTTATAGAGCTTTATCGAACATTTTGGAACCTTCTAGATTCACATACACACTCCGCTTCACTGTTTGGATCGTCGTAGAACATTCGGGAATCTTCAAGAACGTTCTCCTTCCATAACTTTCTAGAACTTTATAGAAAGTTCTGGAATCTTTCAGTCTCACCAACACACTCAGTTTGGGTCCTCATTGAACACTCGGAAAACTAGAACACTCTCCTTCCAGAACTTTTTAGAGCTTAATCGAACGTTCTAGAACCTTATAGACTCCCTGACATACCCCGACACTCAGTATGGAATCTTATAAAACACCAAAATCTTCTAGAACGTTCTCCTTCCAGAACACTCTAGAACTTCATAGAACGTTCTGGAACCTTCTAGAGTCACCCACACATTCCGCCACTCAATTTGGAAACTTATAGATCTTTCAGGAATCTGCTCGATTGTTCTCCTTCTTCCACATTCTAGAGCTTTATTGAATGATCTGGAACCTTTTAGACTCCCCGACACACTCCTCCACACTATTTAGAACCTTATAGAACTTTCGGGAATCTTCTAGAACGTTCTTCTTCCAGATCATTCTAGAACTTAATTGTCTATGAACCTTTTAGTCACCCACACAGTCCGATGTTTAGTTTGGAACCTTATAGAACTTTCTGGAATGTTCTAGATTGTTCTCTTTCAGAATTTTTAAGAGATTTATCGAATATTCTGGCATCTTCTAGACACACCGACACATTCCGCCGCTCAGTTTGGAACATTATAAAACTTTCGAGAATTTTCTAGAACCTCTTTCTTCCAGAACTTTCTAGAGAATGTTTATGTTGATGTATTTGCTGCCCACCCATAACAAAACAATGTACTAGAAAGCACATTATCGTCACCCACGCACAGACACCCCCACCAAACTCGCATATTTTCGATGTGACACCAAGGGCTATCAACTACCTACATAAAATATCATACGGAGTACCGCAAATAAGTGTTTTGGGACCCACGCTCTTCCTCATATACGTCAATAAAATGTGTAACTCCAATTTAGAAAAAAAAAAAATATTTTGCAAATGACACAGTGCTTCTTTTTCAAAATGATTCCTGGGATAATGTATTAAAAAAAGGCACAAAGTGGATTGAATCAAATAACATAACGGCTTGACAAAAATCTACTAACAAAAAACAACTTCAATGACAAAATACATGAGTTTCTCCATCAGTAAAAAAACAGGACTAAAACGGCACAAAAATCTACTGATTCACACACGTCAATCGAAAGATAAATCCTGTAATTGTACTAATCTGCAGACAATGAAAGGTAAACGATACCTAGGTGTGTACATAGATCAGCATTTAAACTGGAGAAAACATATTTTGAATCTCACAAACCGAATAAGAAAGCTGGTTTATTTTTTCAAGGAAGTTAGAGATGTACTCGACGCACCGACAAGAAGAATAGTTTACTATGCACTGTACCACTCACTCATTAATTATGCAACTGTCAGTTGGGGTGATGCAGCTTTCACTTTATTATATTCATTAAGTAAAGGCCAGAAAATGGTATTAAGAGTTCTTCGTGCAAAGCAATTTCGTTTTCCTTCAGAAGAACTTTTCAGAGAATGTCACGTCCTGGACATCAAACAAATATATTTACTTAACACCTTAAAATATTTTTTCCGACATAAACAAGATCACCAAAAAATAACTCACTCTCACAAGGTGAACTGCGACTATCTTGTATCAAAATTCACCAAAACCTTTACACACAAAACTACTAGGCGCGAACCAAGCTTCTATACACATATTTACTGAACTGTTGATTTCAGGTTAACCGCTGCTATCACAAAAGGCCGGGTGAAATATATTTCGGACACTCGGCTTGAGGGACAGTGACCTTAAACTGAGATAAAATACCAATTTCGGAGTCCCATGCCATTAGATAAACAATATATACCAAATATATGTATTGAGTGTTGTTTTAGACTAATTTTGGGCAATCATATATGATATCTCCATCGTCGTGTGTACCAAGTTGCATTCACCTACAGTCATGCTAAGGCGCTCATTATTGCAAATTGTAAAATAAATTATAGTTTAGTAAGTTGTTTTGAATTTCTCTTCTAATTGATTTACCATTCATTTACTTATCTATTTATACCTGTCTCGTGATCTACCTGGGCTGATCGAAGGGAAAGCGGTGAATTTCTGAATAAATGTCAAGAATTATTGTTTCAGAGGTAAGTTTATAGAACTTCATAATCACACAAATGGAAATAAAAACATTTTTTATGTTCTACCTTTTTAATTTACTGAGACGCGTTTTCCCTTATGTAGTCATTATCAATCTATATATTTAACATTCTACAACTTCTATTTATATGAAAAGTTTTCATGTAAATATAGAATGCATATAGAATGGAAAATACTTAGATTTATAATGCCATCATAAGGCGAAACGCGTCTCAAAAAATTAAAAATGTAGAACATAAAAATAGGTGTTTTTATTTCCATAAGTGTCAAGAAAGACGAGGGAAAAACGCGTATCTGACAATATATAAATCAAATATTACGCAAAGCCTCAAGCCTCAAGTCTCAAAACCTCAACCTCAACGTCTTCCGCCCACCTCTGTGCACGAGTTGAGAGACAAAAATTTGTTCCGTGGGTTTGCACTTTCTTTATAATCATTTTTTACAAAACAAATATTTGAAAATTTAAAAACAAAACAGTTTTCTCAATTCTTTCCTGGGACTAGTATGTATCAACTTACTTATTTTAATATACTAAGATCAGTTTACTTAACACTATTTTATTAAATAAATTTATTATATCTTTTCAAGACCACATCTATTAAGATATCAAGAATTTGACAGATATACGATATGTTCTTTATAGAAATTTCAATTAAAATAATTTCAATTCATAATGTAAAATGTAATACACTATGAATTTTTTAGAAAATATACAATAATAAGTTAAAAGCTGCATACCTTCCAGGAGCTCCAGTAAAAGAAGCGAAGCAATAGTTTTGGACCGTGGATTGATGTGAATGAAGTAACTTACCTGGAAAAAACAATTTGATATTAAAAATAATGAAGAACTCAATTTAACTTATCAATAATGTCCCCAATACGACAGAAATTCATGCAAATGCCAAAAGTTTTCGAGAATCGAAAAAGTACCGGGTCCAAGTTAATTTTAGTCAGGCGATTCGATAATTAGGAAATAAAAATATATTCCGCGAATACTTAAAAAAATTCTTTTGAAAAAGCACAAATGCAAAGCTCGATTTATTATGCCTAATCTATATATGAAGAATTCTATAGGCGGGTTTTATTAAAATCGTAAAATGTAATTATTGCAGTAATTCATTCGGCACCCCTTCGATTTCCAGAAAAAGTCAAGTAGCTAAGCTTCGCTTATAAGGTTTTTCCATGAATGTAACATCAGTTCATTAAATCAATATAAAATATTGAGTCATCTCTTTTATAATGCGTTTCTTTCAATTACAAGAACCATAATATGCGAGCTTGGTGGGGGTGGCTGCGCGTGGGTGGGAGTGGGTGATGAAAATGTACTTTCTAGCACATTGTTCTGTTATGGAAAGGCCGCAAATGCTTCAAATTGTTTCAAAATAGGCGCGCCGACTGTGTCGGTGATTCCAGAAGGTTCCAGAAAAACGTTCTCTAGAATGTTCTGGAAGAAGAAGGTTCTAGAAAATTCGCGAAAGTTCTATAAGTTTCCAAACTAAGTGGCGTAATGTGTCGATGTGTCCATAAGGTTACAGAACATTCGATAAATCTCTTGAAAGTTTTGAAAGAGAACGCTCTAGAACATTCCAGAAAGTTCAATAAGTGGGTGACTAGAAGGTACCAGAACGTTCGACGTTCAATGTTCTGGAAGGAAAACGTTCTAGAAGATTCCCGAGTATTTGATAAGGTTCCAAATAGTGTGCAGAAGTGTGTCGGGGAGACTAGAAGGTTCCAGAAAGTTCGATAAAGCTCTAGAAAGTTCTGAAAGGAGAACGTTCTAGAAGGTTCCGAACTGAGTGGCGTAGTGCGTCGGTGGGTCTAGAGGTTCCAGAAAGAATTATAAAGCTCTAGAAGGTTCTGAAAAGGGAAAGTTCTAGAAGATTCCAGAATGTTCTACAAGCTAAGCTTTTCTATATTCTGTGCTCTAGAAAGTTTTGGAAGGTTCTCTTTAGACCTCTAGAGTGTTATGATTGCTTTGCTAAAACATTATTTTCGCAAAGCGAAGACGGTCCAGCAATCCAATCACAGGTGCCGAAACCAACGAAAAAGAGACGTCAACACAATTCTATGCTTACCGAATTATGATCTCGAGCAAAGCCGGGCCAATCAGCTAGTATCTACTATAAAACTAACCTCGTTCTCATTCTTTGTGTTAGTTTTGAAGAGTGGAGTGCGATTATAACCGTTATTTTTCAATGCTACAGTGACAAAGTATCGTATTCAGCATATTTTGCTTTATGAGTTCAATAAAGACAACAACCCAACATAAAGTGTGACTAATTTCATTACAGTACTTGGGGATCGAAGAATAAGCGTATGCGCGTAGCGGCCATCAATAGACGCACAGCGGTTACTATAGGCCGCACAGTGGACCAAACAGCCGCCCGCAGGGCCTAGCAGCAAGCAATTGATGAGAGCTGATTGCTTAACTGCTAGTTAAGTTTTATTACTTTCATATTTTAAAATTTTATTTATTAGAACAAGGTGGCTAAGCATTGTAGGTTCTTTGTTTTAACAGCATAAACTGAAACTTAATATTTGCTACTCCTGAAATTCTTGCCCTAGAAGAAATAAAGTAAGATCTTACAACCATCTCAAATCTCAATAATCCTTGTTATGCTTCATTTGAGAGCGCAGCTATGTCATCGTGTTTCGCAATTTAAACATATTTTCCAGGTAAATTCTTAGAGTAATATGCAAGTCATTTTATGTATGTCAAGAATTATGTTACTTACAATAACCATAGTCGTTAGCAACAAAAGAATTCCGAATAAAGGATACATTCAAAAAGTCGCGTATATTATTATATGGTGTTCACTCAGCCTTGGAAACTACGGAACGTAGGAGTATAAATCGCACCCCTTGTTAAAGATTTTTATAAATATAATTACCTGCGTTATGAGTTAATGAAATAGAACATTTGAAAAGCTTTACATGTATCCACTCGAAATTTATTACGACACAAAATGCAGCATTCTGAATTTTAGAATGAATCATTAATATTATATATATTATACATCAAAATACAAAAAATTGCTTTCGTAAATTACTCGTTAAAGGTTGTACTTATATGCTGCAATATTATTGTATTTTCAAACACATCTTTTTTATATTTCTACACATTGGCATAAGAAAATAACGGAAAACAAATCTCTTCCTTCATTTCTTATAATTGCATCAAAACTTTTCAGTAGTTAATTTCAAAATAATATTCTTAGTTATTGTGCTGCTTAGCTATGGATACGAAATATCAAAACAAATTAGATAAGTTACCTGGAAAAATACACAAAAAAATATATCAATTGAAAATATAATTACCATCTGAAATTGTAGACTAATTTTCATTTGATTTTGATCTTTATATATAAGTCTTTTATGTGACTCTGACGCTTGTTTTTGATGTTAAAAAATTAGGTCACAAGTATGGGATGGTGAATACAAAAATGGTAACTAAAAAAAACATTCGTCATAGTTTCTCTATGAATTTTTGGGAAGGATATTGAATATTGACCATGTTTTCTAGGTTCTAATTCACTTCTGAAGTGAAGAGCCAATGTGACAATCGACCATATTTTAAAAATATCAATTATGCATCTTGACAATTATTATTATTAACGAGGTTAAAAAAAAGAATCACGCACTTCTGTCGAGTGACAGTTGTTTAAAGTTGGCACAATACTACCGAAGGATCTGGAATTACCTCCAACTTTCGAGAGACGTCTGTAACTTTCCAGGAACATCTTGAATTTACAAGAAATTGCTTGTTAATACTGGAAACGTTTGGATAACAGCATTAGCCAATATAAATATGACACACGGGAGTAAGGAGGAGTTTTTGTTTGAACGCGGTTGACAGGCGATAAAAAAAGCGAAGGTAGCCGCGAGCTGCGGGTCAGACCGGCCAAACAAGAGGCCAGTGGTGACAAACGAGCGATAATTCGATAATGAAGATTCCGGAAAATTCTTACGTAGCGAGAAATCCGAAGCGAACTTAATAAGTGCGGAAATAGGATGGAATATTCAAGTGAATAGTAAATAAAGTGTCAAAGAGAATATAAAGTGTCTATTTACGGGTGATAAATTTGCAAAATAGTTTAATTTAAGGAATAGCGTTATATTTAATAGTGATAAGTGATTTTGTACATTACAGCGTTATCATTAATTCTTCCTGCAGCCACGACACGGGACAATATATTGAAATTAACGTACATAGTCCAATAAAATATAATACATAACATGAACAGCATAAAATATATCAGAATAAAATTTATAAAAGAAAAGCAAGAACAAATTAAAAGTACTAACAAGATGTAGACAATATCTGAACTATCTAATCAGATATTATTATATACTCAAATATATGTAATTTTTATCTCAAGATTTGAATAAACTTTTAACGTTTTTTTAAATCAATTTTTTTTTTCAATTTGATGATACTATTTTTTATCAAAAAGAGGGTTTAGCTGTGGGTTCTAGTATCAGTCCTTTAGTGGCTGATATATTTTTAAATAATTTAGAGAAAAGTATTTTTAATAGTTCTGCTTTATTATTAAAATACCCCAGAGGCATATTCTAAAATAGGATGGACAAGTGAATAGTAAAGAATTTCGATAGTGTAAATATTTGTGAATTTGTGAATAAGAAGACATTCTGTTGACAAAGCCGAAGATTTTTAAGCGCACAATCTATTCATTCAATGTAAGTTAATAGTCCAGAATAACTCCGAGGTCCTCCGAGGACTTGACTACATTCAATTTTATATTTTATATTTTTTAGTGAAAGGAGATAGACGTTTTTGATCTATAAAATGACATTATAATACATTGTAATGGCATCAGTCCAGATAATATAAGTTTTACTGGTTTAAAATTTATGAATTCAATCATTCAGAAAGCTCTAAAACGTAAACAAACGTTAAGTTATTCACATAATTTGTAAACTTAACGTTTCTTTACGTCTTTAACTTATAACTTTAAACAATACTGATAGCATTATAATGTTATAATAATAATATAAGATAATAATTGTCAAGATAAAGAAATAGCAATATTCCTGTTGTCAGAGTACGGTCAAATATATTATTTTATTGAATAATTGACAAGAGAGGTTATATTTTCTGCTATAGTAGGTATTCTAAATAATATGAAATATTTTTTCCACTTTACTAAATTTATGCGTAAAAATAAATTTATCATAAGCACGATATAAAAAATATATCGTGCTAATGATAAATTAAGTGCCATTAAGTCATTTTCCTTCAATTGACGTAGGCATTCTGTGGGAAATATTTTCCCTAAGTCATTCTTATAAATTAATCAATATTGAGAACCCAACATTCAAAACAGAAACGACACAAACATGTAAAATTTTGCGAAATTTTAAAATCTTATGTACAATAGACTTTTTGCCTATTATAGCTTGATTTAGATTTATTCTTTTTGAACTAACATGGATAGCAATTTTTCAAATATTTACTATAGATTTTTATAAAATTTTTGAGATGTGAATTTTGCTCTCTTGAGATTCTCTGGAGACAACTTCCGGCTTTCGTTGTCTCCAAAAAGATACCACACTCCACGTACTTTTCGCTTTTTTTTTCGCTTATTGTACGTGGAACGTAAATATAACTTCATTGATCATTTATACACTTTAATGAACTTTAAAATAAATGAACGCAAAATACTACGTAAATATGGGATTTCGAGGTGGGTATAAATTAAAGCATTTGAATTTGAAACTCCTTATAGATCTCTCACATTCATTTTGAAAAAACCGGTTTTAAAAAAGAGGGTTGAAAAAAAACTAGTAGGTATTTTCTCGTCAGATAAATTATAGAACTCTCTCGGAGACAAAGCTATTTATATGGGAAACGTGTGTGGAAGTTTATATATAGTAGGCCAGGGCTTATTAACTGACATAAGTGATCACTGAACACAATTCAACCTACACCAATTCCACAGTACCAACATGCACACATTATCAAATTTTTTAATGTTCTAGTAGTTCTAAGAAAGTGTATAATATGTTCAATGTGTTTTCTGAAAACAAAATAATTGTCTTCAAGTTTGTGTTTACTGGGGTATTATGCCGTATTGTTACGACCTTTCGGGCCGACGTTTCGGATCCCATTGCAGGGTCCATAATCAGGGCTGATGTGTTGCACCAAAAAGCATTCCAGTTGACGACATAATCTGCGGCGTAGAAGCGGCATTGCGCAAGATTCCAGTGGCCAACGCAGAAGAAATTAGACAGGATACATGCGCCATATTAAGAAAGGCTAAGCCTCCGCGTCCCAATATATCCAAAGAGAAACACGCAGCTATAAAGAGCCTTCGCGCAAACGAAGAGATCCTGATTCTTCCAGCAGACAAAGGCAATGCCACAGTGATTTTGGACCAAGTAGACTACTTAGCGAAGATGCGGAGACTTTTGGAAAGCAGCACTTATAAGAAAATCAAGATGAATCCAACGGATAGAATCGACAGAAAAACTAGGGAGCTGGTCAAAGCTTCCAGTATTCCAGCCGATTTGCATTTCAAACTATTTGTGCAAGCGTCAAAAACACCAGCAATCTACGGGCTTCCCAAAATACATAAGGATGGAGTGCCACTAAGATCAATTGTGAGCGCAATAGAAGCGCCAACATACAAGCTGTCACAATATTTGGCCGGTCTCCTACAGATGCAGATGGGGAAGACGTCCTCATGGGTGAAAGACTCAGCACACTTTGTCAATATGCTAAAAGAAATAAAGTGTGAAAGGGGTGATATACTAGTCAGTTTTGACGTCATATCCCTCTTCACTAATGTGCCTGTGGACGACGCTATGAGTCTGTTGGAAGAAATTTATGATGAAGACATCTGCGCACTGTTTGAGCACTGCCTGACGAGTGGATACTTTTCTTTCCAAGGTGAGCTCTTCCAACAAGTGGAAGGCGTAGCGATGGGTAATCCACTTTCTCCGGTGATTGCTAACTTTTTATGGAGAAATTCGAGGAAACAGCACTGGACACAGCATCCTTTACTCCGAAGGTCTGGTGGAGATACGTCGATGACGTGTTTGCAATCTGGCCGCATGGTGAAGACAAACTAGGTGATTTTTTGGGACACCTTAATTCACTACATAAGAACCTGAAGTTCACCATGGAGATAGAGAAAGACAACGTGCTGCCTTTTCTTGATGTTGAAATAAAAAAGAAAGCCGATGGGAGTTTCGGACACAGAGTTTATAGGAAGCCTACACATACCAACCGTTATCTACATGCGAACTCCCACCATCATCCTGCTCAAAAAAGAGGTCTCATCAACACTTTGGCCACGAGGGCCAAAAGGATATGCCAAGATGAATATCTACAGGAAGAAATGATAACACTCAGCGACGCACTGGAAGGCAATGGTTACCAGAAGCGACAGATACAACGCGTCATAAGTACGAGGTCTGTTCGCCCTGAAAAACATACAGAACATGAGTGCAAAGGCATCGCCTTTCTGCCTTTTGTCCAAAGCGTTACAGACAGAATTGCCAGAGCTCTCAAGAAAAGAGACATTAAGACAGTTTTTGGTGCCAACTTCAAAATTAAAGATATGTTGAGATCAGCAAAGGATCGAGATCGCTTAGAAACGGACGGTGTATATAGACTCGATTGTCAAGACTGCGATAAAGTATACGTGGGGCAAACGGCGCGTACCATTTCCAAAGGGGTCAACGAGCACAAACGGGCGTGCAAACTCGGTCATCTAGAAAAATCAACACTGGCTGAGCATTTTCTGGATACCGGCCATCATTTTGCATTCGAACCGAAAATCCTTGGAAAGCCTAAGAGTCACCATGCGCGTCTTATCAAGGAAGCACTAGAAATCTACAAGCATCCGATAAACATTAATAGAGATGATGGTCTCAAATTAAAAACATCTTGGTATCCGGCGCTTCAAAGTCATTCTCGTCGCAGACTCCGCAGAGATAGTGATCAGACAACGGATGAATCATACATACAACACAATACAAACACATCATGACTTCGGCACGGTATTACAAGCCGATACTTAACCACAACACCAACATTCAAGACAACACATCAGCCCTGATGATGGACCCTGCAATGGGATCCGAAACGTCGGCCCGAAAGGTCGTAACAACACGGCATAATACCCCAGTTAACACAAACTTGAAGATTCTGAGTGGCCGTGAAAACCTAAGAACATTCTTAGTGGGGTCATATCAATTTTAAAGCCATAAGAGTCAACAGATTTAGTAGTTACTGAGGAAGTAATGTTAGAAATCTCAGTATTAGTCACTCTGTATGACTGTTTGTTTGTCTGACTGTTTTCTTTGCAAATCTACGCCGTTTGATAGATCTGACCCAAATTTTGCACCCTTATTATTTAGTACTATTCAAAAAACTTATGTGCCATCGCCCCTCCATTATCACGTTGTCTATCATTTTAAAATAAAACACAAATCACTTTGTGTTCACCACTTTATTAGATTATAGAATCTACATGTTTCGAGAACAATGTTCTCTCCTTCAGGATTGTCTGTGACTAAAATTGAAAAAGATAAACGATACGAGTGTGTTACGTTGAAGGGATGGAGAGGGGAGGGGGGAGGTCGGAGCTGTTAATTATGGAATGTCATCTCAAGGGGATGGAATCTTAAATGGTAAAATATTCAAAAGTGGGTTTTGCACAAATTTATTCTGGTAATTTGTTATATTGGAATTAAATTATTGTTATTAATTAATTGTTATTATGTCTGAATCTTACGAAACAAAAACATTGTCTCGTACCACATAAGAAAATATATTTAGTTTAGTTAAGCACTTTATTTGTCTTGCAAATTGAATTCACAAAGAGTATATATTACTGTTTACAATGTGTACAGGTATGAAGCTAGTTTCCAAGTGTGTCTGCCCGCGGTGTCCCGGCGCGCAGACATATTCCTCCCTTTTGAAGGCTCTATCCTGGAAAACCCTTCGAGAATCCATGTCCTCAGGAGTTATAAGCCGACAGATACGAGTGAGGGTCCTTCGTACATTCTTCGTGCTGTTGCAATGTCTGCAACTCTGTTACGATGTCTGTATATTATATCGGGCCGGGGAAATAAATGAATAACTCGACCCAGCGCCCCTTGAGAGGGGGTACGTGATCATCCTGGATCAGTGCAATGTTCCCGATGTGTTGTTCGGCGCGATTAGTCGCCACTTGGAGTGCTGTTGTAGCCTATTCTCGCAGATGTATCCTCTGCCAGCGGTTCCAAAAGTGTTGACGAATCTGTTCAAGTGTAGCGACTTAGACTGCTCGGCCTTTAAGCCTCTAGGTCCGGCGACGATATTGACGTCAGTGGCCGGCCGACCAGAAAGTGTTCCGGGGCAAGAGGAAGGAGATCGCGAGGAGAGGCAGACATGTGATAAGGGGGTCGGCTATTTAGGATAGCCCCAATTTGTGCAAAATAAGTAAAGTACTCTTCACACGCAACATTTGCTTTCAATGCCAATTGACTGTTTTTAGTAAGGCCGTCAAGTTTTTTTGAAAACGATTGACTTTCAGCAAACCTAACCAAACGAATTATTTAGCTCTTCAACTGATAAATGACCGCTCAATTTTGAATCAGAGTTAGTTCTTTTGTTATGTAGAAAACTTAAAACATAAGCAAATGTACTCTTTAATTTTGAAAAATTAGAAAAGTTTTCGAATTCAATTATAGGTTTCTGGATTACTGTAGTACGAGATTTTATCTCGAGTAAAATCTCATAAGGCTGAGATTTCAAAATAGGCCATTCTGACTAGATTTTGGATAAAAACTGTGGACCCGGCCACCAGCTCTCCAGACCTTGCAACTGGCTAGCATTGACACCTCTGGAAATATAGTCAGCCAGGTTAGAATCAGTAGGCACGTGGTGCCATAAAGACCGCAATTTGGTGTTTTCAAAAATCTTATCTACTCTATTTGCTACCAAAATCATGAGTCTGTTTGGACTAGTGTTTAGCCATCCAATGATGACATTCGAATCGCTCCGGTGAAGGAACGAGATATAGAACATCGTAGAGATTCTAGGACCACTTTACATAGGCGTGCTGCTAATAGAGCTCCGCATAGCTCTAGCCGGGGATAGTAGTAGGTTTGACAGGAGCCACTTTAAATTTGGCACAGAGAAGCTTGAATACAATATCACCTTGTGGGTGTAGATCTCAGATATATTATGTTTGTATTGAGGAGTCACGAAATGGATGTAGGAGTGTCGCATAATGCGTGTCTCGGTAGTTGTACAACTGTTGCATAAGTATTTTGGGTTGTACTTAGGGATGTTACGACTAGTCGGTGAAGCCGGCTATCCGGCCACTTTCCTACTATTCGGCGACTATTCGGCAAAGAGCGCCGACTATCCGGCTTTTTACTTTGTATGTATTTGTCAATAAAATGAATATAGGTGGAATTACATTTAATAAAAACCTTGATTGTTAATTAATATTTTAATTTTAGAATGAATTATTTTGAAATGTAAAGCAACCTTTCCTTTGGTAATCAACTAATCAGTCTCTAAAGTAACTTACTTGTAAAGCAAAAATATCAAATTATCAAACATTAATATCTTCTTATCTTCAATAAACATTTAAATATTTCTAACTAACTAACTAAACTAACTTACCATCACGCCGTTTCACCGTGGGGGTTGGCAGAGAGGATAGAGCGCCATACTCTTCTGTTAAATATTTCTTCTTTTTAAAATAAAAGAGTTGGATTTTTTTATTAACAGACTAAGTAATATAAAACCAAGATTGCATGTACATGATATAATGAAAAAAAAACATTTAAAAAAATTCTAAACATTAGCTGCTTCATAAAATTATGAATCATTGTCTAATTGGTCAAAAGAAATCCATACACGAGACTTTCTTTTTGACAATGAAAAAGTCAAATTTTAATTGAGATCTTTCACTTTTATGAACAATAAAAGTATTGCCTTTATTTTTTTATACAAAACACCGCTCTGACCCGTGCAAAAGCAAAAATCAAGAAACAATGCGAAGTAAACATAACATGTTGCGACTTGCGCTCGAGTCAGCTGTAAACAAAGCGTTACGGATATTGCCGAACACTCCTGAAACCGTGATCGGCTTGGCCGACTAGTCGGCCTCTTTATAACCGACTAATCGGCTAGTCGGCCCAAGTCATAGTCGCACATCTCTAGTTGTACTGTGCGTGGAGAAAACAGCCAGAAATTATCAAAAATCCTGAAAGAAGTGGACAAAATATTTCTTTTAGTTATATCGACATTGTTTAAGTTTGATTCTTCGATCGAAAAATAAAGTGTGCCCGATTTAGGATTCCAAACTAGACCTAAAGTACAGGAAGAATCACTCTGGCTTAGTTTCTCTTGCACACTGATATTGCAAGATTCGAATACTGTAGGTAAATTAGATCTGAATTTTCGCAAATGGAAACATTCTGATAATATGATTGAAGAAATTGTGTTTAGAAGTGACCTTTTCGGAAGCTCCTCCAGCTCCCATAATGAAGAGATGTGTTGATCAATATTGTCTTGTTTAGAGAAGTCATTTCTAGAACAATTGCATTGAATCTGTTCAGGTTCACAGTTTAAAACAATAAATAGCACTGGATATAATCCAGCCAAACTGAGAACTTTGCAGAAATTGTTTGTTTGCGCCGAGGGACCTTGCATATTAATAGGAGATGAGTCATAGAAATTATGATCAGCTGG